>CABFOV010002245.1:66613-83771 GCA_902141375.1 Timema poppense
CCACATGCCACCATTTGCTGTCAGAATCTTCATACAGCAGGGACTTGAGCTCTTCTTCATGTAAACAGACCTGAAATCATAGATTCAAATAGAAAATTACCAAGAATGGTAATTACTTAAGTGTGGTTAAGTCAACCGTTTTGTTGGGTGACACCTCATAGCCGAGGGCATTGTCTGGATTTTTCAAAATATTTCAATACAAGGTCAAAAGATAGTTGCAAATGACTTTTTCAATATTGTTCACATTAAAAAAACTGAAATAATATAATTTTACCAAAATAGTTTTAAGAAAATATTTAAGTTTCTAAATTAGAATGGATAAAGCAACATAATATGGTTAGAGTAAAATAAATACGATCTCAAGGGTTCAGTAACTATATGGGTTAGTAAAATATTAGGATTTTATCCTACCATAAAGCAAGAAACCAAAGTTTTAACTAGACACCCATTACTTCTTTGTCAATATTTGGGGTAACTTGTTAAAGAACAACTCATCACAATATTTTTATAAATGTAGCGTTCTACATTAAAATAATACAGTATAGTATAACTTAGGATTACAGTATCTAGTAAGAGTATGTTGGATGCTTTTGAAATAAACATTTTCCCTTATATTCGCTTTAATATACATCTTCAACTAAACGAGTTGAAATTAATTATTAGAAATATATATTTTCAATTGAATTAGTTAAAATTACTTGTTGACACCAACATTTACATCCTCCAATATACAGATGGCATTAAAATGAAGGCATAAAACTTCAACACCTTTGGAATAAGTTTTTTAACAATAGAATTTCAATTAATTGCAGTTTTTTAACCAATCGGTTCATTTTATTTTATTCTTTGAATCAATATAAATGAAACATAGCTAATAATATGATTACAGGGTTTAATAATCTTGATTCTAAACATGTATTCAGCTTAAATAGTTTCTGGAATGAGGATTTTTGAAGAAAGAAAATATAAACTGAGGCTGGAGGGCTTAACTCTTAAGAGGGGGGAGAGGCCCACCTGTAGTAGTGGCGAGAGTTTCAATTGTTGGGAGGTGAGAGAAGTATTAAGGGCTCACCTGAAGGTGAGGCAATTCGACATGCTCATAGTGGAAGTGAGCACACTCATCTAGCTTGGGAAAGCGCGATTTGCTTTCTGAGACAACCTGACTTGGAGTCAGGTGGTGGACACGAATGCTACCTCCCCGCACCAAATCCATTTCAGTTCTGGTACTGCTGCTGGTGTTGGGAGCTGCCCGAATCTGACCAACAAAATATATAACATATTTATACTTCTAGATTCTGTGTAGTCATAAACCTAATTCTATATTTTGGTACAAAGGATTTAGAGACAACTTTGGAAATGACTGAAACTTATCTCATTAAAATGGTGCTGATTATTAAATATGTTCTAGCTCTTATCTACCTGCCTCAGATCCAAATGTTATACCAAGAGTGTGAGAGGTTAAATACACTAGTGTGTTACAGGTTAATAGCGAGGTTTGTATGATGCTCAACCACTCAAGCCAAGACCTTCATAAAACCACTAGTCTTGGATTGTTATGAATTCATATGAACTATAGCTAGTATAGGACACAGCCCTTCTAAAACTCTATAGAGTATATATCGGGCGAAAAGAAAGTGGTTATTAACTAGTAAGTAACTAAGTTCAATTGAACAGATAGTATAGCTTTTAGTCTACCTACCCCAAACTATAGCTAGTAAAGGACATCACCCTTCTAAAACTGTATAGTATACATCAGGAGAAAAGAAAGTGGTTATTAACGAGTTAGTAACTAAGTTCAATGGAACAGATACTATAGCTTTTAGTCTACCTACCCCATCATATCACATTGTATTCATACCACAATTACGGGATGGTGAACTACCATATATAATCTGTAGCAAAAAAATGATGTGCACATGCTTTAACAAACACATTCCAGAGTTATTTATTTCTGTTTGTACACAATTTACAATTCAAGCTGATAATATTAAAGTGTGTCTGACAGCCTTGACAATTACAATGTCCACTAGGCCTTCAGTATGCCTAATTTAGTGACATGAGTTTGACTTTAGAATCAATGGTTATAAAAGTTGACATATAAGTTAAATAGTCAATGTGTTTGACATCAGAATAGAAATATTTATGCAATGCTCTAAGTATGAAGTGGTATGGTAGAAAATTAAATATTTAACAATTTTTTTACTCTACTTATAGTGTTTTACTCTAATATAACTATTTCTTCAAATTAGTCTAAGCAATTGGAACAGAGGTTGGGGTTTTTTTTCTTCTATTTATATTGATTCTATTCCAAGCATTTGATTTTTACAAGTGGCATTTGAGGCCTCCCTCCCACCTTTCAAATTATGGTTTCCCATTAATATTTAAAGTAAGTCCTGGTATAGTTCTTAAAATTAATATTCCTTTTCTTGTTTCCAATGGTTGGGTTGATTAAATTGATAATAGAAACACTCAAATATAATAAGACTAGTAATGCATTCAACATAAACATATGCTTTAAAAAGTGCACAAAGAGGTGATAAAGCAAACTAACATAAATACTATGAATTGGTGACCACATTGAATGTGTAGTCCTTACTAGGTGAAGTTCTGATATAATTATGCATCAAACACTGGTGGTGTGTTCAGTTGTATTGGCCCTGCATGGCATCAAAGCAGCACCTTGAAGTATAGCAAAATTTCAGGATCTTAGCCATCAGGTGGGCCTTCTTTATGTTTTACTTGATTCATGAGTTTATTAACATTTGTGGATCTTCAATCATTAATTAGGCTATAAGAAAGGTGATTGTATGGATGAAAGTGTCAGTAAATTTGCAAAGGGGGAATCTATGAAGTTGTTTAACCCTTTTGCTATGTTAAGTGGATATATCCGATCTCAGCATTATAGCCATTGACTGCGGAAATTGACTTTACCCCACGACGTGTAAACTTTATCTACCTTTGCTGCAACAGTCGGAAAGAGTCACAAGTGTGTTAGAACGCTGAGTTTTTCATACTAGAATGCCTGTGCGCCTCTGCTGACATCTGGTGTTAGATTTGACAACTGTCAATTACCAGCTGCTATATCATAACAATAGTAGAACTTGTTTATTTATGCATTTCTTTACTTGTAGAGTATTTGTTATATTTATCCGCTTATTCTACTATGTTAGAAACATTTAATTTATGATTGATGAATTTGTGCCATGAGAAGTGTAATAAATTTAATATTTGGTTAGTATGGTGATTGAAAAATTCAATAATTCATAAAATTTTAAAATTTATTTTATTTCTTCTAATTGCTATTTTATTTTTGTTCTTTACCGGATTTATAGTTTGAAACTATGCCTAACACAAATATATGATCTTATAGAGTACACTGAGAAAAGCACCAATGTAGCACAAAATTGTTCAAGTTGTGTTGATGGAACCTAGTTTTCAAAAGTTTGCTTTTTATTATATAAGGTCTATATAAGGCCTTTCAAATTCTCATTTAGAGATTGGTTTGACACTATTGTGGGTTGCTAGTAAAATAAAGAATGGTTCTGATAGCAGAATAATATTGCATTTGGGTAAAATGTGATATAAATAATATGTAACATATAAAATTGTATCGATATAAAATATATATTATTATGGAATTTATAAACAATGTGGTGCTAAATTTCATATTTAAAATGCATCACTAGTTGAAAATCACATTATTTGATCATAATCATGATCATCATGCAAATTTTCAGATTTTGAATTTTTGACTTGTAATTAGCATTTCTGAAGGTAAGAAGTATAAATTAAATACACAGCAAAAGGGTTAAGTTTAAATAAACAGCATTGTTGCACTCACTCAAAGATCAAAAGTGTATTTTGGATTATATTAAAGGTGGCTCCAATCCTGGCAATAAAGCATTCTGCTATATCCAATGGGGTTAGGTCAAGAGACAGTTTGAATGCAAAGTCAAGGTAGTTATGGACATCATGAGCTTCTGCACAAAAAACCACTTTTCCCAACAATTTGTCAAAAGGGGAACTATGATAATGCACAAATTGTAATAAAATTATGAACCAAGTAAAACACAAATATAGCTCACCTAGTGAATAAAATTATGCAATTTCACTCTACCTCTAGGCAATGCTTTGATGCTCTGCAGCTCCAAACTTGGAGGCCGCTGAATAAACATTCCTAAATCAATGCTAGTTTTGGACACCCCTGTTGACCCTAAAAAGTTTTTTGGCAGTGTTATTCATAAATTCTCTGTAAGCAATCACAAGTGGACATGTTGCATGTGTGCCACTAATACAGTATGGTGAAAGTGTATTGAATATTTGCTCGTCTAAAAAATGTTTACAAAAACAATAAATTTATTAAAATATGGTAAACACTCTATTTAAAATTATCAAATAAATTTCAGTTTTTGTATAAAACCACAATTTGATTCTTTTTAAAAAAAACATAGAGGCAGGGGCGGCCTTAAGTGCATTTTACGCCTGGGTGGAATTGTTTTTTGTCACCCCCCCTATATTACCACAATTTAATATGAAAATAAACCCCAAAACCAGCGTAGACATGATAGGGAAATAATCCCTAAACTTAGCAACTCCAAACCTAACATAGACTGGGCGTAGTAGGAAAATAATTTGAAGGGCAACTCTACCAAGGGTATTCATACAACAAACGTTTCACTGAGAGATTTTATTAGAACGGTTAGAATTAAAAAGAAATCTATAAGAATGTGTTTGGTAGACAATTTTCTCCTAATCATATTTTGTCAAAACAAACATTTTGATATGATCAGAGATTTATTGGATTATTGCAAAAAACTGTTTTAAGTTGTCATATTTTCAATATGTGAGATTGTCATGCTTAACAACTCCATTATAACACCCAGGCTATGTTAGGTTTGGCTTAGAGATTATTTTATGATTACATCCATGCTACATCAGGTTAGGTTGTGCTCTGTTTGGCGCCCCCTTGAACTTAAGCCCAGGGCAACCGCTCAGCTCCCCCCTGCATATATAGACAGACATAAAAAAAGTTTAGTTAGTATATTCTTTCATTAGAGGCTGTATAAAATAGATTACCAAACAACACTCAGAGGCTGCATCTAGCCAGATGCTGAAAACACGATGCATGGTGAGGTGCCCTACATCATTGTAATAAGATATTTTTCACTCTTCACACGCAATAATGAAACTGTTGAAAAATCTGTAAAATTGCACGACCAAGGCTTTACGTATGTTATAAAACCAATTAATATGCAATAATCTTCTGCCGCCATCACATTTCACTTTCTTTTGCAACAGACAAATTTCTTGTAAATAGATAATATATCTCTTTAAGGGTAAACACTTTTTGTTTTTTGAATTGTATTATATTTGGAAAAAGGTATAGGAGAGGTGGAGAAAAACATATAAAAGGAACAAACATAATCTGGCATTTACAAAGAAAAGAAAAACACAGTTCACACTTTAAATCACTGCTGTGTTTTTCTTTTCATCATAAAAGCCATATTGTGTTTGTTCCTTTTATGTGTGTGTATCCACCTCTCCTATACCTCTTTGTAAATGGACAACTAATCTTTTCTTACTCTTGCTAGTCCACTAACATTTTTACATCCAGCAAACTCACACAAGGCTACATTAAAACAAAATGAAAACATAGCCAACAAAATACATCCACCTAAATTCAAATATTAAAATAAATCTTATATATAAAATTCTCTTGTCACAATGTTCGTTCCCGTACTCCTCCGAAACGGCTTGACCGATTCTCATGAAATTTTGTGAGCATATTGAGTAGGTCTGAGAATCGGCCAACATCTATTTTTCATACCCCTTAGTGATAAGGGTTGTCCACCCTTAACATTTTTCTATAATTTTTAGACATTTTTTTAATATCTTTATTTTTTTTATTATGTCGCATTAAAAAATACATACAACCCTAAATTTTTACCCTTTTATCACCAACCCCTATTTTTTAATAGCCATTTTAGTAATTTAATCATTTTTCATCCCCGGTCGATAACTGATCAATCGTCATGTGCCAATTCAATTCAAACGTATTCAGTTTCCGATTAGATTGGCATTTGCAATGACTATCAACAAATCCCAAGGTCAAACGATGTCTATTTGTGGCTTAGATTTGAGAACACCATGTTTTTCACACGGACAATTATACGTGGCATGCTCTCGAGTGGGTAAACCATCCAGTTTGTTTGTGTTAGCTAAAGATGGACTAACAAAAAATATTGTTCACGCTATGGCATTAAGAGATTGATATTGTTTGTTAGTGTTACTGTCGTAATTGATTAATTAATGATATATAATTTTAAGGAATAAATTATAATAACTTAAAAATAATGTTTGCCTTTTGTTATTTTTATATTCCCTCATCGTTCACAGCGCTCCATGCCTATTTCACGCATATACCACATTCTTACACACTTACAATAAGTAAGCTATTTTTTGTCTACACTAGAAATTACTTAAAAATTATTTATATGGCAAAACAACGTTTGCCGGGTCAGCTAGTAAATTATATATCTTAAGGTAAAATAATATATAAATATATAATTAGGGTCCTTTCCAAACTAGCTTAACAAACCTTCCACTAACCCTGCTACCGTTAGATTTGCCAATGAATTAGAAACTCAATATTCACAAAATAAACACTTTGACTTTCATAGTATAACATGACATATTGTACGGGATGGGCGTATCCAGGGGAGGGGGTGGGGCGGCAGAGTGCCCACCTCGAATCTTATGGCGAAAACTCAGCAAGTTGCTGTTTTTTTAAATTAGCACCGCGTCTTACTACCCATTCAGGTTATATGCTTATGTACTAATTACTCTACTTAAATCTAGAACAGACACAACATCCAGCCCCCAGCGGTTAATTTATTCAATGTGAAAGGGGAAACTCACATTTCACCAATGATAAATTTTTCGGCCATGCCGGGAATCAAACCCGGGGACTTTAGCTCCGAAAGCAGATACTCTACCGACTGAGCTAAAGTGCCGGACTCGAGTAGCTGTTGGCAAGAAGTACAGTAATATTTGTATTAATAAAAAAAAATGGCTATAATTTGATGCTGACAAATTGTAAAAAAAAACACCAAAAAAACCTTGAGTTGTAAATGTTAACACTTCTATTGTGCACATCTAATTAAATCGTTTTATTTGTAATCTGTTAATAATAAACTTTTTTTCCTACTTAAACAAATTTGTTTTAAAAAATAAACTAATTGAATTAAAAAAAATTAAATAGTGATTTTGATTCATTCTTTTTAATTCGTTGTAATTTTCCTTGTAGTTTAAATGTATTTACACATCTTAAATTTTTGTTTTTGAGGGGAATTTTCTTTCATCAAGAGGAAATCTCGAACCTACACTTGGCAGTTGGCAACAATGTCTCGTTTTCAAAAATCCCTCACTTGTTTTGTTTAACTGACAAGAAATGATATCTGTTTCAGTGTTTTGTTGGTGAGTGACTTGGGCGACAAGTTTGTTTTGATATCTTACCAGTGAGCTACCACCAAATCAAAAAGGTTCATATTTCATAATATATAAAGTATAAATTGATACTCGACAATGGATAGATTTATTATCAAGAAACCACGTCTCAAGAAAGTCAATAAGATGGAAACTTAATCAAATGTAAGTGGATAACTTTTATATTTTTCCTGCCTCAACCTCAATAAGTGATAGTAAATATGAATCAAAATGGCTCATTTATGGGTGAGTGGTCCTTGTAGGATTATTATTCACATATAATTTATTTTTATTTTTCGATTCGACAGAAAATGGCGAAATATTTTATCCGACCTAAAATGGCAGAGTTAGAGTGATTAAATCAGGTGGATTTTCCCACTCATAAGCTAATAACTAATTCATTAGTCAACATTCAATAAACATTCACTAAAAATTCAAAAATTCATAAAATTACATGTGTAAATGTAAATTTGTTTGGTTTCCATTAAACCCATCTATATTTCAGAAAATTGTTTTAATTGACTTTTCCAATCTCCATGATGAATATTATTTTTATTATTTTATTGTCTTTAATATAATTTCCATTTTAGTAATAAAACATTACTTACATTAGTCATTATGTAAATGTAAGGAATGAGTTGTATATGGAATAATGGCAACAATGAGTTGATAATTCGTAACAAAAAATTTTACACAAGAAGTCTTTTTCAGATTTCGCAGGATCAACTCCAACTGCAACATTGATATCCTTCTTCTTCTTCCAAAATCCAGTGAGTATGCTAATAATGATATTGGCCTTTTTGTTGGAAACTCGACCATTAACAATGTGGAGGACAAAGAAATGTTAATAAGAAGAGCTTGGGAATCCTCACCCTCCTACAAGTGTCACGTTCAGGTATTTGGTTCAAAGAAATGAACCTTGCAAAAGAAATGGCTGCAGCAGTTTGCTTGGTTGGCATACTCTGATAAATTAAATGGAGCGTTTTGTAAGTTTTGTGTGGTATTTGCTCAAAATGAAGTTGGTCAAGGTTCTCATGAGCCAGCAAAAAATCTAGTTAAAAAACCATTCAAAAAGTGGAAAGATTCAATAGAGATTTTTGAAAAACATTTGAGAACAAAATCTCATCAAAGATCTCGAGAGGCAAAATATGAATTTTAAACATTTTAGATGGACACAAACAAAATGTTGTGGAAAAGGTTCTAAAGAAAGAAAAAGTAGAAGTAGAAAAGAACCGGAAAGTCTTACAATCTATTATTGAAACAATTGTTTTCTGCGGGAAACAAGAGCTACCTCTTCGTGGTCATTGGGATTTCGGACGTTTGTCCCTAGAAGAACCGACCGCAAATGATGAAAATTTTAGAGCCTTGCTACGTTACCGGGCCAATCATGGAGACAACGTTTTGGTTGATCACATTCTATCTTCAGTAGGAAATGTTATGTATGTCAGCCTAATAGTTCAGAATGAACTAGTGCACCTCATAGGGGTACAGATCCAAACAGTAATTTTGGACAGGATAAAGAAATCGATATTTTTCACCATATTAGCAGAGGAAAACAACTGATATAGCCAAGTTGAGCAATTTTCATTTTGTGTTCGTTACTTTGATGTTGAAATCATGGATATCAGGGAAGATTTCCTCATGTTCATCCCAGTCTATAATATGACTGGTGCTGGCATTGCTGATACAATAAAATTACAAATTTCACGTTTTGGACTTGATCTTCAGAATGTGCGAGGCCAAGGCTACGATGGAGCCTCAGTAATGCGGGGAGCATTTACTGGTGTGCAAGCAATCATAAAACGTAATTTCCCTAAAGTAATATATACTCACTGCTCACCTCATTGCCTAAATCTGTGTTTAAATGATGCTGCCAAAATACCTTGCATTCACAATTGTTTCTCTACAATATCAGAAGTCAGCAGTTTTTTTTAGAGCTTCAGCAAAGTGTGCCAAAGCTTTGAGAGATATTTTAGTGGCAGCAGGAAAGGGCAATACTGTCCTCCACAAATACTGTGAAACAAGATGGGTGGAAAGACACGATGCTGTTTCAGTATTCCATGAATGTTTCGATTGTATCATTGAAGCATTGGAAACTATCATGAGCAACAAAGCAGAGGCAAATAGCAAAGCTACTTCTCTTCCCACATGTTTATGTAAGTTTGAATTTATCATCACTCTTACTGTTATGTCAAAAATGCTATTCATGACATACATAACATCAAAATATCTACAGAAAGAATCTGTAGATACAAGTTCAGCTTTGGTTAAAATTAGTATGAGAGAAAAGATTTTTGCTGACATGAGGAAAAGTGGAAAAGAAGAATTTAAAAAACTGTTTACAAAAGCTGGAGACATATCTCATAAATTAGAAGTTAAGGACCAAGAACAGTAGGTACTCAGAGGTACAGAGCAAATGTTGAAGCCGAAACCATAGGGATCTATTAAGAGGACTTGGTTGTTTAATCCCAGAAAACACTGTCAACAAAAAGTTTGGTAACTTGTTACCGGCTTTGGAGTTTTACAAGGATGATATACAGCACACTAGCAGATATATATTGGAAGCGGAATGGAGCCTTTGGGCATCACACTGGAAAGCTACAGACTCTCCAAAGCCAAAGAATGCTGTCGACACATTAAAATTATACGCACTTACGCTAATGTGTAGTGGTAGGATGATTGTGAGATGAAATGGAGGACCAACAGTTTTTAACGTGGAATCCGAACCACGGTGGAGGCCTGGCATTCCCCACATTCACAATTTGTGATTAATACACGTATTGTCAAAGGTGTAGGAAGGGTTTGGTAATCAGATAAATCTGTGCCGGGAACAATCTCAAAAATCATCAGTCACTACAATCAAAGCAATAGAAGATGCTCTTTCCCTTAAGGGTTTGTGACTTTGAGGTTTGGCTAATAGTTTTTATTCACCTTATTTGGGTGTTTTTTTGGCACTATGGTTTCCCAAGATTTATTATGTCACTGTTGATAATATCATCAATATTTAAACACTATTTCTTTCATTTGTATTAGTTTTATTTAAAATTACTACTATGCTAAATACTACTTTACTATTTATAACTATAAAGTTAAAGAATAACTGTAAAAATAATACATTGTTACCATGTGTTAAGACTTATTAAACATAATTCTAAATTGTGTAAGCTTCCATATTTTATTTTATCCCTATACTACCTAATGTAATGACCAAACTAAATGCCTATAAAGTATGAAGTATTCCTCTTACCAGCTATATCACTGGTCAGTAGTTAATAATTATTATGAATAATCTAAAACTATGATTATTGCTGAGAATCGAGAAATACAGTTCCTTTACATATTTTAAAAAATAGGCTTTCAGATATTGAGGCCCACCCCCCTCCCAAACTTGAATCCTGCATACGCCACTGGTACGGGATCACAGAACGAGCAATGTATTGGTCTTGTACGTTTAGTTTTGGAGTTATGTTTTAATGAGTTGTCTAAATGTTGTAAAAAGAAAATAATTTCAAATAAATATAATTAAAGTATCATTGGATTGTGTGAGTATAAAGATAGTATTAAATTTTTAATGATTTGGCATCTTAAGTAAAATAGTGTATTATATGATAAGGTGCGGAAGCATCACTCCCCTATGAAACTAATGATTGCTAAAGTGGATATTCAAACTTTTTCTACCAACTTTCTCTTTGGTACAATGCTAGCTTTGAAACATTATTATTATTAGCACCGCGTCTTACTACCCGTTCGGGTTATACGCACTTACGCTAATGTGTAAATGGTAGGGTGATTGTGAAGATGAAATGGAGGACCTACAATTTAACGTGGAATCCGAACCACGAACTACGGTGGAGGCCTGGCATTCCTCAGATTCACAAGTTGTGATTAATACATGTCTTGTCAGAGGTGAAGGAATTGCTTTGAAACAATTTAGTGATGAGTATATAAACACACACACAAGAGTGGTTCTTGAATGAATGAAAAATAATTAAAAACAATGTAAACATGCATACCTCCTAAATGGTTTAATTTAGTAAAATAGATCTGTCTATATATATATATTTTAAAGTTATTTTTAGGAGTTGCTGCTAAACAAATAATTCTTATAATTGTTATAAGATAATTGTTACAAATGCAATCAAATAAATTTAATTTATTTTAGTTATTAACTTTAACATGCTTATTTGATATATATACATTAACATTACAAAAAAAAAATATATATATCTTTATTAACCATCAACTTCATTAACATCACCTTCTTCCTGTAATGGTATTTCTTTCTATGGTGTTGAACTGTTGGCGATAAGAAATACTTATGATCATCGTCATTTGTGTGAAGGTTTTTATAGTTGTCCATCAATGCCACTCTACATTCTCTAAGTGAAGTTTAAGGTTTTTATTCAGTTTCCAAAATATTAATTTAGGGCTGTGCCCATTTTAAATTTTGATCCATGAAGAATGTAAAGCTTCCAAGAGAGGCATCAAAGATGTCCATGAAAATCTTTTTATAGCAATTGGTTATTTGCCCGTGTTATTGTTCTTGTGTCAATATAATTTAGGAACTTAAGATCAAGGTGGCTGATAGAACTCTATAGTTGAGTTGTGAATAGACAAAATGTTTTGGCTCTCCATTTCCTCTATTTGTATTTGCTTGAAATTCTACCAAAGCATCCAAACATTCATCAAGTAAATGGCCATAACAATCCAATGAGACTGATGAAGTCCTGAAAAAGCTTAGAATGAGATTCCTTCTGTAGGAACTCAAACAATTTTTTTTTTGTCAACTCAAGAAATTCTCAATAGTCAGCATGTAGTTGAAAACTTTTTAACTGGCTTTCAGCAAACATAATAATACCTTGAACAATATTTTCAAATGAGTTTGTAGCCAGGTCATGGAACATAACAGTTGGTTAATTTGTGGTCCCAATTTAGAACTATGATTTATGAAATCTCATGATAATAAAAATATCAGGGGCACTTTAAGTACTAATAAAGGGCAAAGCCATGACTTCTAATGTCATCTCTAAGATATAGTGAAAATTTAAAGCCATATATTTTACTTCACCGATTGCCCAATATATGACAGCCTTGGATCCTGCTGAAACTGCTGCTTGACCTGTTCCTGACTGTAGCTTTGAGACATCAAGTAGTTAAACATTCTTAACAGACAATAAGATTGGCACTGTTGTTTAGTTGGTGAGCCAGCAGTCCAGGGTACAAGTAACGTCAGTGACTCTGTTCACTAAGTTTGAATGAGAGAACAGTTTGGTTCATAATACTAAATAGATGAAACAAGATCTGGGGTGGAGGAAAGAAAATATGGTCCTATTAAAGTTGTATTATGGTTTATTCATATTTAAATATTAATAGTGCTATTCACCAATAACCTTTATGTTAAATGTAATCATTAAACAAATAATAAACGTAATTTTATTAATAAAGGCCGAGTAGACTTTAACCATATGTATGTGCCTGTTTGTGTGGTTTAACAAACAAAGATATACTATAATCATTAATTATCATAATTTAATAGTGTTAAACAAGCATTCCATGAATCTGTGAGTTCTTTGAAGGAAAATGAGGACTACTCAATTCAAAAGCTAAAGGTTATTGAAATCTTGTAGGTTTAACTGAATGGTGGAGGAACAAACATAGTGTATAATAATACTATTTATTTAGCGAGGATAATTTATACATAAATATGGTTGCAGAAAGTGAATTCACACACCACCCTGAAACAAACCACCCATAGATCCTTAATTCGAAATATAAACACAACTGTCTAAAGTGGATAGCTCTTTTGATGTGAGAGGGATATATTATATCAAATGGATCCGAATGAGGCTGTCATCAAACACAATATTATCTTTATGTAGTTTTTAATTAATTTGGCATACTTAATTGTTTTACAGTGTTCGAATTATTTTGTGATAGGACAAACTAGATGTCAGTCTCACCTAGTGTTTTTTTTATCTGTGGCAGGGAGGTCCTGGCTTGTTGTATTAAGGGTGGTGGTTCCCCACTTTACCTACAAGCAAATGAAGGTATATTTCTTCTAAATCCTACTTTCATCATTCTTACTCCATTAATTAGTTAAAATGTGCATAATCCAGATAGGTATTAAGATGCGATGAAAATATTAAGGTAGTGTATTAAATTTGTTAGTTTAAAGTTTAAGATTACTTTTAACAGTACATTCGATATTGATAAATTAATAAACAATAAATGTATTTGACTTACTTCCTCTACAATAATTTCATCTTAATTTGCAATACCGCTAGATCTTGATCATGTATACACGATATTCAAAAGTTTGTCTGGTTTATACTTTACAAGAAAAATAAAAGTTTTAACTTTCAATTTAACATGAATTTGGTCCTGATATTGGTTAAAGAATTCACTAAATGTTTATGCTCAGCTTATACAAATATGACCCTATCCTACTAACAAGTGTAAAAACCTTTATATCGGTACCTTATCTCTCCCAGAAACAGCTGTGTGTTCATATTCTTCATTAATGAATTATTATTATTAGCACCGCGTCTTACTACCCATTCGGGTTATACGCACTTACGCTAATGTGTAATGGTAGGGTGATTGTGAGATGAAATGGAGGACCTACAGTTTAACGTGGAATCCGAACCACGGTGGAGGCCTGGCATTCCCCACATTCACAAGATGTCTTGTCAGAGGTGAAGGAAGGGTTTGGTAATCGGATAAATCTTTGCCGCGACCGAGGATTGAACCCCGGCCGCCAGCACAGAAGTCTGACAACTTACCCCTAGACCGCCAGGTCACCATTAATGAATTAATTAACCTATGGTTTCCCTCGAGTCCTATAGGAACATAATTGAAAAAATCAACCAAAATAAATACAGGTTTTTATTAATATAAAATTAAGCCATAGTGATTTTTGGTGGGGTAGGGAAACCTTGATGACCCGGTGTCGGAACAACATGACACCTTACAAACACTAATCAGACAACTGAAAAGGTTACCATCTATCCAAGATACCGATGAGAATACAAGTGGAGGCCTTAATAGGGACTCAGTGAAGATGACTAACCTAGTGACAGTAGTAATGACGATGGATCAACCCCCAAACTAAAGAACCCTTGTAATGTGGTGTTGTGTAAAAACTCTGTGTTTTTTGAGTGTTACAGCAGAGATGGATAGCAATAGCTACTAAACCAACAATAATGGAGCCAATATGGCATTAAAGAGTTCAAAAGAGAGTTTGAATGAATATGCTTGCACGTTTTTCAACCAATGCGGTTTCCCTAAATTTGGTTGTTGGAGATGCAGAAAAATCATCTGTGAAATCCATTTAGCTCTTTGCAGTACTTCAAAGGCTTTAGCGTTTTGCAACATCTACAAAATGTTGGTGCATTTCTAAGTGTGCATGTTCAAAATTTGTCTTTGAACAAAGTCTACAAAACAGGATGGGAATGCAGAGTTGACAACCTTAAATCTGTGAGGTATCAGGTCAAGATTCATGAAACTCTTTTCAGTGTAGAGGAAAATGTCAGTGATCCAAAATTGTCATCAGAGGCTAAGTCACTTGCTTTTTACTTGAAAGATTTTTCTTTCATTTTGAATTTTTGTTAGCTGATGCAATCTGCTTTTTCAAGTAAACATGGCAAGCAAAAAACTAATGATATGCCTGAATGCAGCCAACTTTTAAACGAGTGCATAACTTTTGTGAGGACTATGTTTCTACAATGATTACAGCGAGCCTCTGATTTGGGGATTAAACATTTTTTTTCTTTGCAATATAAAGAGTTATGGTATTTTTTTAATTTTCTAAAAATTAAGTATTTAGTCTGTTTTGATCTTTCCCCCCCTTTTACAACATACAGAATGGGCATCTGTTTCAACGGATTGAACCAACCAGGGTTCCTGAGATGGGAAACTCTTGAAGAGTTTAAATATTTTTGCCGAATATTGAGCTAGCCAAACAATTATTGTTTAAATTATGTTTTTATTGTTATTACTATTGGGGTAAGGGGTGTTGGTTATTATAAAGTGGTTCTATAACATGGAAGCTTCAAAATGTTCACTTTGTCGAATGAAGGGGGGAGTTCTAAGGGTTTTACCCAGTTTGAATGCAAGCAGACCAAACAAGTCAACCTGTGAAGTTTAATTTAATTTTTATTTATTGTAGTAGTTAAAGGTTAGTTTTAAATAGGATCATGGACTCACAAGAACAAAGCAATACCAGTGAAGTTCCCAAAGAAAATGGTGAACAGCTGGATACCAATGAGCCCGTTGTGGAGAACATGGTGTTGGGAGCCGATGTGTATGTAGTCAGTAAGTAGACTACATAAGTGCAGGTAGGGGATCAGGTCATACATCTGCAGGGTTTAGTGGAAATGCTTCAGGTAGTTTACCAACAGTTAGCCCAGGTTCACTTGAACAAACAGGAGCCACATAAGTCACAGGATGCTAATGCCACTGCATTGCAACAACTCAGGGAGTCACAAGTGAATACTCAAAAGGCACAAGGGGTTAATGCAATTGTTTTACAGCAGATTAAGGATAGTTCTTTGCAACTAAAAGGATTGGTGGGAATAAGACTTAGAAAATTCAAAGAGGTTAGTGTCACTGCTGCAACACAGCTGCAATAGTCGGTGAATGGCCGGCTGCAGAATTTACAGGTAGAGGCGAGGGGTATGGTAGACACCCAACTTAACCAGATGAGAGATTCTGTAGCTCAGGACAACAGCCATTTCCAGGTAGAAGTTAACGCCAGTGCCGATTACTTGGTCTAAGTATCTACCGAGTGGCTAGATTATCTGAGGACGTGGTACACAAGTTGAGAGCAATTGCAGACAATGGTGCTGTGAATTCTCAATTGTTGCGTGTGCAGTACAAGGAGTCGGTTTCTCATCAATTACAGGAGGTATAACTGTTCCCATTGTTAACAGCCTGATTAATGACAGAGTCAGCCAGTATCCTAGGGCAAATACAGGAAAGGGGAAGAGCAGCCATTCTGGGAGGATTTTTGGAAGTCTTGGTTCCATTGTTGCGTTCTAGGCCTGATGCAGATAAGAAGCCCTCATTCTCGGGGAGCGTGAAAGAAAACCCGGTAATTTTTCTTAGGCATCTGGATCTGGTGTGGCCGTCCCCATTCATTGGAGGTGAATTTAGGAAACCTACGGCCTCCTTTTAAGGGTCTGCTTATCTTTGGTGGACTTTGCAATCTGAACTCAATAAGACTTGTGAAGAGTTTCATGAGAAGTTTTAGAATGAGTTGTAACGGGCTAATCTGGCTTAGCCCCGTTCAAATGTAAAACACGAATATTTTTGTGTTACAAACAAGTCGTCAAGAGTTAACAAATGAAATAATAGTGTTGAATGCTACGCCCATAACATTCGTGTGTTTGTTTACATACCTACTTCACCAACTCTTCCGTCGAGTCTGATGCCCCGCTGAAAACAACAACATCGAGAGAACTGGCTGGGCGTGACCTCCGGCAAGAACTCCGCGCCGGACAACGAACTACAGTCAACTGAAAGCGCCGCGAACGATGTTGGCCGACGCGAGTCAATGTTCCAGAATAAAAAGGATCTTTTCCCCTTCTCTTCACCCCATCACGTGGGGTTCTCATACTATATATTCGCTGGGCCACTTGGAAGAAATATAGAATCCTGCTGGACACCATCAGCG
>CABFOV010002246.1:0-24629 GCA_902141375.1 Timema poppense
TGGCTCCCTATCTGAAAAGGTCTCTTTTCACATTACATAGGACTACAGAAAGTGGCATATTCCAATCAAAAAGTGCAGCTTTCTGGATTTATTTGCTATATACCAGACGTACTATAAGCCACAAAACTACGACCACCTCAAACTCATTCCAAATGAAATAGCAAACATATAAATTTTTAAAGGTCCTTTGGGGGAAATGTGTAGAATCCTATTATTTATAATGAAAAAACACAATATTTATATTTTTGTTTTAAAATAAACTCCCATCTATAGATACACACACACACACACACACATATTTTAACAAGTTACGTAACTTAATGCAAGTCACAATGCCTACCATTATTAAAGATAGAACGAAATTTTATATCCCCCACTACTTTTTTCACATTCTACCAAGTGCGTGCGAAATTGTATTTGCTGTTGGGGTTTTATTGCTCTAACCATAAAAGTGACCTCTTGATATTTCTCTCTCTTTCTCTCTCTATCTTCAGTTTACCACTCTTTCTTTTCCTCTTCTCAAACCATGTATTCTAAAACCACTAAGTTCACAGGCATTGGCTCTATATGACTAGAATATGAAATAGATTCGTCCAGAACTAGCCTGGCTGAGCTATTACGATCATTAACACAGTTTGATAATAATGGTTATGCAGGTGTAGGGATACATTTTACCCAGAAGCCTCATCCTACGTGGAGGCGGTGGAAGAGTGGAGGAAGGTTGGAGGAAGTGAGAATATGCCTGTCACGTATATACTTCCATCCTCTCCAATCCCCATGACATTGCCCACCCTTTCATCCCTGCAACATTCCCACGGCAATTCGCACGCGTTTCATGCTAGGCTAGTAATACGTCTCATTTTAGAAAATAGACCGGTCAGTGAAAAGTTAAATCGGCCCAACCGACCCCTCAACCCTTTATTTCTTACAGAAAAATAAATCATAGTAATCCCTACATTGATAATCACAATGTTTAAGACGTCGGACTCACGTTGAACTTAATTTCTTAAGACATTATCGGTCCAGTTTTAAAATTCTGGTCGTATATTTTTTGTTTTTATTTTTTCTGAGCTTGATTTTTAAATATGTGCCTTTTCCTTCCTATATCTGGGATAATTTGGTTCACTTTATATAGTTACCCTCCTCTTTCCAACCCCTTAAATTAAGCCATTATTAACCCCGGTTTTTAACGTACTAACAAAACAGTTATTATCATGTTAAATATCCCTTAAGGATGCGATAAAATCTATGACAAGGTTTTTATATTGAAAACTGGTCATCCATTTCATTTAAATCAAATCAGTATGATTAGGTTGACATTACAATATTTTAAATAAATATTTATCTTATTAGAAAACTGTAGTTATAAATGAACCTAAAATATTTCTAAATGTATAATCCTATATATTATAATCAATAATTTCACTAAACAAAACCTAATTTAATAATATGAAATAGATCTTAAATATATTTTTGAAAGTCAATATTTTGTTTGGCATTTTCATAACCTCAAACTTTTGACCTTTAATATCTTACTATGCAGTTGGAAGATTAGTTACCAAGTATTTGCCTTGTTGTCATATTAATGACTTCTTTTATTAATGTATTTTTAGATTACTTCACAAGTATATGGCAGTAAATTCTTTATAAACTACATGTCAAATACGATGCGTCATAACACACGATAATAAATATGTATATTTTTCTTATCACAAAACAGATTATTTGATTTGAATCGTTTATTATTTACATAAAACATGCAATTGTATACTATTCAAATTACATAAAATTATTATTATTATTATTATCACCGCGTCTTACTACCCGTTCGGGTTATACGCACGCTAATGTGTAATAGTAGGGTGATTGTGAGATGAAATGGAGGACCTACAGTTTAACGTGGGATCCGAACCACGGTGGAGATCACAAGTTGTGATTAATACACGTCTTGTCAGAAGTGAAGGAAGGGTTTGGTAATCAGATAAATCTGTGCCGGGACCGAGGAGAGAACCCCGGACCCCCAGCACAGAAGTCCGACACCTTACCCCTAGACCACCAGATCACCCAAATTACATAAAAAATGTTTTTTATATAAATTTGAAACTTATTGATAAATATTAGATATTTACTAATATTATGAATTTTTGCTTCAAGGGCCTGATAATATTGTTGCATTAAGGGTTTCACCTAATTGAAGTATGACATATTTATACTACGTTTTACTTTCTAGCTATCTTACAGCTAGAGAAAGTATTGTGATCATCGAATAACTGACCTCCAGATTTTGATGAATTTCGACGTTTCATGACCCCCCGAATCAGAAAAAGTGTTGTCTTTTTTTCATTTCAGCCTGTCTGTCTGTCCGTATCTCGTAGTAGAGCCTAAACTATTTTACCGATTGGGCTAAAACTTGGTATCTAGGGTTTTCATAAGGTTTCTCCGAGGGGATTTTGGAATTGGATATCTAACCCTAAAATTAAGGTTAGTTTACTGAAGGGGGAAAAGAAAAAAAAATCGACTTTTTCAAAATCAGCTCTAAAGATTTTGATTAAAATTCGTATCTAGGCGTTGATTAAAATTATAAATAAAATGGCTATTTTCATTTTCCCATTAAAATGACTATAAGGGTACTTTACAGAAGCAGAAACTTCCAGATCTCCGCAATTATTTGTGATACTAAATAACTTATCATCGCAAAATTGTAGTACCATTAAAAATAAAAAACTTTTATTTGAAACATATCTTTATAAAACCATTAGTTTCTGAGATATTGGCAACTATATTAATACAATTTTGTGATCTTTAGTAGTAAAGAGATACTACTTAAATTTTAACGCAATAATTATCTAATACTAGGGTAGATAGATAAGTCAAAAAGCTGATGTTCTTTTCCTTTAACCTCTTAGGGGAAATGTTTTTACATCAATTATCTATCTCTTTTATTTTAGACTCAATAGTCAATATTTACCTTTTTTATTGGTCTAAATTTATAACTTTGGACTTTAATAACAATGCGATATTCAAAAGATGTGCAACTCTTAATAAAATTTCGAAAATATTTCGGGTTTTTCTAGTGTACATTATTCCTTTTCACATATATTGCGAGTTTTGAGAAAATAACTCATTTTTAAACAATGGAGAGGGAAAGTCCGTGCAAAGTTCCGTACCACTTATTTTTTATATAAATTGTGGTTATGGAGCTTAGGCCTATTTAATAACTGGCAAAACTAATACACAACTATATTAACATTTTCTGTTTTGAACCTGTTAAAAATTACTTTATATTCTTGTAGGATTTTAGAATAGTAATTTTAACAAATCGCATTGTTATGAGAACTGTGACATTTTCTTGTTACGTAATTTAAATTTAACTAAAACTCTTTAAAACTAATATTTTTAGTGCCACCCCAGATACGTTAATGCCTTTCACGTAACTTTTTTTTGCATGAACCTTATTTTTAAGAATTTTAAGAAAATCTTAACATGTTTCCGTAATTTATATATCTCGCTTTTATGACGTAACAAGGGAATTTACTAAGCCTTCTAATTAACTGATGATTTTTACGCAAAGAGCTTATTCAATAACTGAGACTTTGCCATTATGCCAATACCTGAACTAATAGTGAACAGTAACTTTTTTTTAAAAAGAAGTTTGCCATTTCACATTTGTTTTGTCCACCTTCATGTGTTAAGAAATATTCTTCGATATAATATTATAATATTCACTTCTCAAGTTAACAGACTGAATGTCTTGGATTAAAATTTAATTCTGAAATCTGAGTATATCTTTACCTATTAAATAAGACCTCTCGAAATGAATATGTTCTTAGTTTCATGAGATTAAATGGAAGTTATAATTTGGCCTATCACAGTTTTTATGTTATTTTTATAGTGAATGCGTTTTAATAGAATGAAATTATAGTTTCAGCCAAATGAGTACAAATGAGTAGAGGTATTTGAAGTGAGTGTACCTATATTTTTGTGAAAAGAGAGTTGGAGAATCTAGGTGTAGATATCATATTTATAAACTCTCAATGTCTCTTACCAAGATTACAAACTCAACCCTCCCCCCCCCCTGCCCCAGCCTCCCCTCGTACCACCACTATATACCCAGATCCAATCTATTGTAAGAAAGATTTCATGGACAACATGATCACTGGAGGAACAATACACAACAATTAAGAGTGTCTATGAATTAGGGGTCAAATTTAGTAATGTTATAGCTATATTCTAACTTATCTACTTTCCCACTTCAATGACTGCATGGTCCAAGGCGTCACTCTAGCACTAAACTAGGCTTACGAGAACGGGGTGATCGGGTTTGAATCACGGTGGTGTTTTCTTAAGATGGTTTTCCCTAAATGTATTTTAATTCTATCTTCACTTAATTGCGGGTACACCTATTCTAAATGCAACCTTCCTTATCCCTTATAATTAGTTTAATTATTACATAAGCTTATAATCTGAATGAGTATTAAGACGCGGTACTAAAAAGCATAACTATATTCAATAGAACAATATATAATTAGGAAGAGCTTGAAATTAATAACAAAAGACACACCTCAGTGGCGTAGTTAGCTAACGCGCTAGTTTAGGGTTGAGCTAAACTGCCTAGGATGGAGAGATCGAGGTTAGAATCTCGCTAGGGTGAAATGGGGGAGGGGGGTCCTAAATGGTTTTCCACTCTCCCTTCAAACAAATGCGGGTTTACTTCCTATATATTCAACCTTCCCTATTACTAACTCATTAGTGTAATTAGTACTTAAGTGTATAACCCGGACGGGTAGAAAGACGTGGTGCTAAATAAAAAAAACAGAAGAATCAACTATAGCCCATATCGGTGGTCTTTACGATTAGGGCGTCTATCTCTCCTGGTCTAGTTTACCATTGATAAAGAAAGCAGGGTACAAATCCTGTTCTCCTTTACAGTGTATTTCATAAATAACTTCCCACTAAACCTACACGTAAATTATTTTCTTAAAATTTCCTCTAAATTCCATTTTCTTCGTTCATCCCTATTAATATGTATATATATATATATATATACATATTAAGAATCTAACATTATTTTTAACACCTCCATAAAAAATCACATTTCATAAATGCTCTTTCATTTAATAAAAAAATCTTAGTTCAATTTGAAAGTTTAAAGTTATTATTTATCAATTTCTTACTAACAATCTGAGATATCCTAAAAAAATATACATACATATATGTATATATATATATATATATATATATGTATGTATATTTTTTTAGGATATCTCAGATTGTTAGTAAGAAATTGTATGTATATTTTTTTAGGATATCTCAGATTGTTAGTAAGAAATTGATAAATAAATACTTTAAACTTTCAAATTGAACTAAGATATTTTTATTAAATGAAAGAGCATTTATGAAATGTGATTTTTTATGGAGGTGTTAAAAATAATGTTAGATTCTTACACAGCAATACAAATTTCTAGAAGTAAGAAATACTGTATTTAAGTAATTTTCGCCTATAATAAACTATACTAATCCTTTTCACTTAGTTTGGATAATAAAAGTCATTGATATACCAATTTAAAAAAAGGAATAAAAATAAACATAAACTAAACTTTCTTGCAAAGACAGACGGCTTGCAACCCACATTTTCTTGTTAAGTTGCATCCTGCCAGTATGCAACCAGGAAACCATCAACTACCCTTGAACACCCTTCACCCCCTAAGGGTTTTGGCATTCTACCAAACCAATGGGCCCGTTAAGGGTAGAGGCTCAGAACGGGTAGAAGTGAAAAAAATAATACTTTTTATATAATTTATACTACAAGTCCAAACAAAACTCACCCTTTACTCTTCATTCTTCCCTTTTTATCTGTTAGGAAAGTATAAGTTTTCCCTTGTCTAGTGGCTGTGAAAAGGATTTATAGAAAAATAAATTCTATTAGTTAGTCATTTGAAACTTGTAACAGCTTAACTCTCTTCCCCTCTTTCGTGTCGACAATAATTTTCTGGTTAGGGCTAAAACGTGTGGTGGGATTCTAGAGGGATTTATCTAACTATAGGGATTTTGCGTGCTTTCCCTAAAACCGTGAGAGCAACTTTAGGTCCCCTTCTTGGTCCCTTGTGTATTCAACGTATTTTAATACATTATTTGACAATTTGGAAAATCTTCTTTTATACATTTAAGTGGATTAAAATATGTTAATATAGTAATTGAACTAGAGTAGCAAGGTACTATTTTTATTTTACCATTTGATATTTTATCTGTCTGCTGCCGGAATGTCTGGATATTTGTGACGTGAAATGCCTGGATCAGTTTTAAATAAATTTGGCAGTGACGTTCTATAAGTCTGGGCTGAACAATTTATCTATAAAATGCTTCTTTAATCTGGTAATCCGTTTAAATATGGTGGACGCTCAAAAGGGCTCATTTCAAGAGATTTTAATTTATAATACCACGCAATCGATCGATTACTTAGGGCATATTTTAGTAGCTATGACACATATTTTGAGATAGACGTCTTAAACTGCATGAACAATTGTATTTCTCCATGAATATAATGTACTATTCTATATAGTGTTAATTAGTTTTCAAACTCGATCGCAAAGAAAAAAAATTACTAAAATAGGACAAATAATTATAGTAGATATTTCATCTAGAAATCCAAATAGAGATAATGTTGAACCATTGTTACTGTAATAATTAAACGTCTCAAGTACTTTTAAACCATTTTATTTATTCACAATGGTTGCTGGGCAGTCAAAGGCAGTTTACTCGAATTTCTTTAGTCACCTATGAAGTCTTAAGTTTAGGTTTAAATTCGTGATGTATTAATTTAGAATCATTTCCAGAAGTGATCTTAACTTAAAAATTTCCCTGCTATTCAGCAAGTTAAGATAGTTCATTTCCTTAAGAAAAAAGGCCCAATATATCCTACTTCCCTAGAGTTAATAACCCTTGTATCCAAAATATATCGGTGACCTGGCGGTCTAGGGGTAAGATGTCAGACTTCTATGCTGGCGGCCGGGGTTCAATCCTCGGTCCCGGCACATATTTATCTGATTACCAAACCCTTCCTTCACCTTTGACAAGACATCTTGTGAATGTGGGGAATGCCAGGCCTCCACCATGGTTCGGATTCCACGTTAAACTGTAGGTCCTCCATTTCATCTCACAATCACCCTACCATTGCACATTAGCGTAATTGCGTATAACCCGAACGGGTAGTAAGACGCGGTGCTAATAATAATGTCTAAAATATAAAATTAAATAAAAAAAGTTGTAAGCCAGCTGGGGTCAACGGTTTTCTTGGACGATAAAAATCCATAGCACAACTTCCTTCAGAGTGGAAGTAAATAAAGCCGTGGTTTCCATGTCGATTGTGATGTGTTAAAGAAACCTGTAAGGTATGGAGAAATACCTTTCCTGGCAAAGTTGGTTGACCCTTTTGCTCTCGCTCATAGAAATTCTCATGTGTTGATATAATAAGTCGGTTCAGAAATTGCACGTTAAATATCCCAGATAAATAAAATAAATAACAAAAACTGAGGAATCATTTCGGCATTTGTTAGCTGGCTATCACGCTTAAGTGTATTCGAAACATATTATTTGGTATTAAAAGCTATACAGTGTTCTCACTGATTTTTTTTTTTCTAAACGTTTACTCGTCTACAGCTATGAACCTTTAAAGCTTTTGAGCTCCAAGAATGACATGATTTTTTCCCACCAAAAGACGATGAGAGCTAGAAAATAATCTCTTTCTCAGCTCATTATACATACCTATTACTCTAACAATATTATTATAATGAGTTTGGGAGCATTTATTATTCTTTACATATACGTGTGTATATATACATATATAGAAAGAGATTTTAGTAATTATATAAAATGTCAGTTTTTGAAAACTAAATATATGTACTGTAACTTCCGTTCACCCTGAAAAAAACTTACCTTACATTATTCCATTATGGTGTAGCTTATAAGATAGTTTAATATTAACAAATTAAGACTAATACCTTTTAGGGTAAACGTAAAATATATAAAAACACCATCAACAATTGCGTGTCAATAAATAATATTATTAATAATAATCAATAATATTAATCGAAGTAAGTCTTCTTAAAAATCTCTCTGTGATATTTTACAGAGATAACATATGCAATTATTACAAAATAAAAAGTAATTAGTTTTTTGAAATTAATTGGTGAATTTGTACAATGTTTCAACAACAAATAAAACAACATGTGAATAACTTTTATTTTCATTTAATAATGTAATTTGTTATTGGTATTCTATAACACTATCTCTGTAACGAAATGTACTCGTGGCAAACACATTTAGAGAGAGCGTATTTATTAATAATCATTATTTACATATTAATAGGAACACGTTAAAAGTAAAAAATAAAAATAGATTGAAGAAAATTAACAAATATCATATAAGCTCATGTTGGTGGGACAATTTGAAAGCTTCGTCTGGTATGGTTTGTTGATAACAGGGAGGTCAGGTTTTAAATCCTGGCTTGGAATATTGAGAGTACATTTAATTAAATGGTTTCACAATCTCCCACCATGCATATGTAGGGACACATCTATGAATTGTACATCCCTTATTCCTTTATATTAGGTAAGGTAAGCTTATTGCCTGGACAGATTGAAAATCTAGATGGTACAAAATGATCTAGTACAAAGGTAATAAAATTGCTTTAAGGAATACTTTGGCTATGTGTAATTTTTAATATATATTGTACAAATTTATTTATTGATTTTGAGTTTGTTTACTTTCTCATCTGGTTGTCTTTAATTTTACACACAAAAATTTGTTTTTTTATATTTTCTAACATACAAATAATAATATTTATTAGTTTTAACCGCTAATTTCAAATTTATGTCAACATATATTTTAGAGATAATATTAATTTAATTGCTCCTTTACCAATATTTAGTAAACAAGTTTGTTTAAGTATATAATAGGATTAAAATTATGTACCAACTTTAAAGGGTTTGAAAAGCAAATCAGATGATAAACTGTGATGGCTAATTCTTTAAAACACATATATTTCTATTATTCTATGTCTGGCCATTTGTGTGAACTATTTATATTTGGGATAGCATTATAAAATCGAATAATATGAATCTAAAACAATAAATGATTCCATTGAGTGTTTGAAAAATAATTTATTTTCAATTTGTGTTACTGAATAAAACAATTTTAAAATAACCATCAAAATGGATATATGTACATTATTGGTTGAATATCAACAACATTTTCGTAGATTGTTGATTTTCATGGATAGCGAAAAATGAGTTCATGATACTATAACTTCGAAAAAATATATATATATAAATAATAATTTTATTGTTATTAATGAGATCTATGTCATTAGTAGAAACACCTAATTTATGGTAATTTTTGCTAATTTTTTTCATCATTTGTTTTTTTATTAGAATGTTAGTTATATTTTGCACAAAAGTTTTAAGTTTTGAGCTCATTTAGTAATAATACTTAGCACCACATCTTACTACCCGTTTGGGTTATACGTTTAAGTACTAATTACGCTCATTAGTTATAAATTGGGAAGGTTGAATATAGTATAAGTTAACCTGAATTTGCGTCAAGGGAGATTGGAAACCCATTCAGGTAAACCAGCCCCAGTTCACCCGAGTGAGATTCGAACCTTGATCTCCCCGTTCTCCTTAACCTAACTCAACATGATACATGAGCGTTAGGTAACTACGCCACCAAGGCGGGTCACATTTAGTGGTGTTTTTGCCTTAGACGTAAAGATCAGGGTTTTAATCCCAACCGTGTGATTTACTAAATGGTTTCCTACTCTCCCTCCCAGCTGATATGGGTGGATTTACTCTAAAATCTACGTTACTCAGCCCTGCCACATCCAAATAAAGCCTTTTATGATTATTTTTATTATTATTATTATATTATTAACTTTTGTTAGTAAATTTTTATTACTATTATTATTATTCACTTTTGCTAGTAAATTATTATTATTATTATTTACAAATTTAAATTATAGGTGAGATATAATAAATAGTTAGGAAATTTAAATTCTATTTAAATATGACCAACTACTGGTAGATAGGTAAAATTGAATCACATTTAGATTACTTCCTCTAAGGCATTAGGAAATCGGTTCATTACCGCACTTAGAAAAATACGTCACCTTCACTATCTTGCACTATTTATAATACACAGTTCCTATCACTACACCATATCCTTATCTTGGGCTAGATCCATCCAGTCCACCTCGTTACACCCTAACCCTATATTTCGCTTGTTCTATCCAGTCCACCTCATTAAAACCTATTCTTATCTTGGGACAGATCCATCCAGTCCACCTCATTACACCATAACCCTATATTGCGCTTGTTCTATCCAGTCCACCTCATTAAAACCTATCCTTATCTTGGGATAGATCCATCCAGTCCACCTCATTACACCCTAACCCTATATTGCGCTTGTTCTATTTATTCCACCTTATTAAACTCTTTATCGTTATATTACTAGCGTAAAACCCGAACGGATAGTAAGAATCGGTGCTAAGTATCTATCTTTATCTTAATACTTCACATATTTATACAGACTGACTAGTTTGACTTAAACTAATTAGGTATGACTCCTAAAGTCAAGTGTATTAAAAATTTGCTAGTAATAATATTTTAAAAAAAATTGTTTAGCGCCTTCATTTAATGTTAAATTTTATGATGTTTCAATTTGGAAATTAATAGTAAAGCGATGTGCTGGACAAATAAATGGTATAATTAACTCGTTTATTGAAACAAAATCTGGAAAATATATTATATTAATACCGGACTGTGTTTTGCTGATGATGTCAGAACATTTGATCTCTGGGAAATTGCACGTGTTACTGTAATAGTAGTAAATTGGATGTGATTAAAAGATTAAGCTAACAGTCTCCGAGTGAATAAGCACCTTTGTGTTAATTGAGATCGTACTGGTAAATTATTTACTTAGTCATGGTATTGATTCAAAAATAAGTGAATAGAGGAATTCACAGAATGCGTCTATTAATGTGAAAAAAAAATTTAGAGGTAGAATATTTGAATATATATATATATATATATATAATATTGACTCAACAATAACCCCATATTATTTTATGACGTTAGGTAATAATTATAAATATATATATATATACATACAAATAACCCAAAACATTATATAGCTCGTGTAAAATTAGATTGTTTTTATATATCCTATGTACGAATGAACCTCTTTAATTGCTCATGTAATTTTATTAAAAACTAAAACAAAGTCAAAATCAAGATAATACATATTCAGATTTTTTTTTAGGGGGGAATATATTTAGCAAGTGGCTATACTACTAGTCGGCTACATCAGTACGCTTGTAGACTTATTTATTTGGACGACCAGATTACAAAGATATCTCAAATTGTAGAGTCGTCAGCAGGTAGATTCAGAACGCAGGTACTATGGCGTCACTCTCACATTAAACTGGACTGCCTATGTTGGGGATATCTGTGTTCGATCCCGGTCCGGCGTATTGAGGGTGTTATTCCTAAATGTTTTTCCACTCTCTCTCCACACCAATGTGGGTACAATTCCTTTAAAATTATACCTTTCTCTAACATATTAGAGTAATTGGTTCATATCCTTTTGAACCAAACGGGTAGTAAGACGTAGTGGTAAAATAAATTTCTAGTTTCGTTTAAATTTTTTATAATGATAGTAAAGTTCAAGTTAGGTAGTTGGATTAAAAATTTGTGGTTTGAATACAACAACGCTGTTAGTAATTTTTTAATTAACTTAAGTGATATGAAATTAGTAAGCTATTATCTTTAAAGTTTCAAGTTTAGCTTCAGTTCACTAAACTCTATTAAAATCTATTAACAATGGGGAATGCAGATGGTAATACAATATTTTGTAAAATATACACCTGTTTTGGTAATTTTTGGATCGATATCGCAATCGCTGATTTCATTTATCAGTGATAAATATCACCTTAGTACTTTAGCCCCCTCGTAGAGTGATTTCATTATCTTAATATTTTAGGATGTTCAGGAACAAATTAATTAGGAAAATATTTGTTCCAAAATGGGATTGAAATAGTGCAGAAAGAATGAAGCTAAACAATGATGAGTTAACCACCCTGTACTCATCATAATACATTATTAGGATGATCACATCTCTCAGACTACGGTGGGCAGGACATGCAGTGCGAGTGGAATAAACTAGAACCTTGTTCAGGGTTAGCTCAGTGGGAAAATACCATTGTGAATATCTGGGATGATAACACTAGAGTGGACATGAAAGAGATAGTGTAATGAGGTGGACTGGGTAGAACTAGCTCAAGATAGGGATAGAAGTGTAATGAAGTGGATTGGATAGTACTTGCTCAAGATAGGGATAGGGTGTAATGAGGTGGATTGGATAGTCCTAGCTCAAGATAGGGATAGGGTGTAATGAGGTGGATTGGATAGTCCTAGCTCAAGATAGGGATAGGGTATAATGAGGTGGACTGGGTAGAACTAGCTCAAGATAGGGATAGGGTGTAATGAGGTGGATTGGATAGTCCTAGCTCAAGATAGGGATAGGGTATAATGAGGTGTACTGGATAGAACGATCAAGATAAGGATAGAGTTTAATGATATATTGGACTTTCAGGTGATGGGGAGCTCTAGGTTCGAATCTCGGTAGGACTTAGGGGGGCAATGGCTTAAGGGGAGAAGTTACCACACGTATCTATTCACTTTGTTCTTCCCAGTCCTTCTTCATGCCAATCAGGTTAAACCATTCTCTGAACATACCATCCTCATCATTACCCTGTAGATTAAGAAGTTTATAACATTGATGTAAAAATTATTAATAGAAGACTAATTCGCAAATATATACCACTTTTTTATATCCACAAATATTAGTAACTTGATTAATTAAGAAGGAGACAAATAAAATTTATAGTAGATTTACCCACTTTTGCTTGTAAGGAAAGTGGTATATCATTAATAAAACTAAATATTTCTATTCTTGAGCGGGATTCAAACCACGAACTTCTCTTCAACGTTTGTCCAGTCTACTACGAGGCTTGAGACACGCGACGGCTGAAATGGGCTCACCCGGTATTTGATTGTGTGTACTTTATCCTAATTTTACGTGAAGCTACTAAAGCATTCCTAATTTCTTTCTTATGTCGAGAACTCTGTGTATAAGGAAGGGGGGAAGGGGCGGGTAAGTGAACGCTTTGCGACAGGACTTAACAAACTGTTTGCGAAGACACTGAGCCTACTCTCCTTAGTTCCGCATACCTCGTTAACGACGAGGATTGAAACACTTCACTGGTGTAAGGCTGGGCCCCAGTGTACTGTTTAGTCTCGTCCCGGCTGTAAACATAATCTACAACACATACTAGTTTGTCAGTAATGATTTATTGAACACTAACACGATTATAATCCTGATCTTACAATCATCTACCCTCTATTATATTTCTAGAATTATGCCTTAGACCATTCGATCACTGAATCAGGTCAAAAGTGTTTCGATTTCTTAAAAATGTTTCAAGAAATGTTCGAACCCGACACACGCTACCTTGTGTTATGAGTTGTTTGTGCGCATGCGTCAGCCATCACTTGATTCTATTACGTGAGTCTCACTGCTTGATTGTTTTTGGATATGTCTCAAGTGCTTTGTGGCTAAATGCTAGGGATTTGGCTCCAGATGGTAGTGGATGACAAACGGCTCGTTGTTTTGATTGAAGCTAGACCACCTGTGAATAGTGTATCTTGAAGGAGCAGCACAACAGAGATGTGATGGACGGTTTTCAGCAGGTAATAAATACACACATCAAAGAAGGTCTCCACAGGAACTGCATAGTAGGCCAAAAGATGGTTTTGCTTTGAAGTAAAAAGTAATTTATTTGAAAGCGGAAAATAATAATAATAATAATACTTAGCACCGCGTCTTACTACCCGTTCGGGTTATACGCTTTAAGTACTAATTACTCTAATGGATTAGGAATTGGGAAGGTTGAATAGAGGAAGTGAACCCGCATTTGCGTGGAGGGAGAGTGGAAAACATTTAGGAACCCACCCCCCCCCCAGTTCACCCGACCAAGATTCTAACCTCGATCTCCCCGTCCTCAGCAGTCGAGCTCAACACGACTAGCACGTTAGCCAACTACACCACCGAGGCGGGTAAAGCGGAAAATAGAATTCTGACAAATAATGTTTAGTCATTATATAGTAGCGTATAACCTGAACGGGTAGTAAGACGCGGTGCTAAATAATAATAATAACATTATATAGTAGTTTATAAGAAAAGCTATTGGTCTAGGAAAACATGTTTTAGCTTTATAATGTTTTGACTAACCCGTGTACAATAACTCTTAAGTAATATTAACAGCATGTGGTTTTAGTCAAATGTTCCTTGGATTGGTAACGGTGTAAATATAATATAAATAAAATATTTATTAAAACTTAAAACCGAACTATTACTACTGTTGAATAAAACGTATGCGTGGTTCTCTATATGTACGAAATGAATAAACTCAGAGTTTTTTTATAACAAAGGACTGATAAGGATACTAATGATTAAGAGGTATGAATAAATAGGATGATGGAGAAAGTCATATAATGAAGGACTTCGTGAATTGTATGCATCCCCAAACATATTAAGGATAATTAAGGTAATCATAATGATGTGGGGGATGCCATTTGGTCAGTATGACAGGCGTGTACACAGCATTTTAGTTGGGAAACATGAAGATACAAGACCTTTAGATGTATTAAGACGTTACTTGTAGGTTAGTATGTAAATGTATTTGAAGGAAGTTGTGGTGTCAGTTTAGGGATATGTTGGAGGTATCTCAGGTTAGAGTTGACTGGCGAGCTTACGTTATGGTGGACATCAACTTTAGAGCTTCCTAAGATCAGAGAGTTTGCTAATTCTTTAGTGAAGTTAATTATTCTCGTATGAATTTTATACTAGTAATGATAAAATTTAAATTATAAACTTTACAGTTAAATGTTTGTTTGGTGATAATATTTTTATTTATTTATAAGGTTAAAAGTACAGACAATGGTCCAACATAAATAATTATTATATTTATATGAGAGGAATTGCCTTTTCGCTTAGAAAACGTGAAGAGATTAATTTGTAAATCTTAGCTTTTGTTTGTTTTTATTTATTTTTTGTGATAAAATGTTTTGTTTGGGGACACAATGAATTTTGCTTGGTATTGTTTGTTGCTGTGTGCGCTCACCTTAAGGGATGATGCCTAACTCTAGAGCTTTTGTAGGGTGTAGAAGATAATAAGACGACCCTTATATGTGGAGGAAGAGGGATTTAAATAATGGGGCGCTAAGGGTGTGCAAGCGAGTCTTGAATAATGGTTCTTAACAGTTGTTTTTTGGACAAGAAATTTATTCTCTCTAGGTTAGCAAACTGTTTTTTTAAATAAACATTGTATGATACCATCCATATTAATATAATTGTATTAAAAACTTTGACAAATTTTTTGGATGTATAATGTTTTAACACAAACATAGATTTAAAAGAAGAAAAAAGTCATTTTAAATTTCGCGATGCCAATGGTAGATATTCTAGAACAGTCAGTAAAGTGTAATAGCTCTATGGCATCAAGAACTCCAAAGTTAATTGCCACACCTGCCCACGTACGCAAACTTTCCCTATCTTGAGTTAGTTCTATCCAGTCCAACTCATTACACTTTATCTCTATCTTGAGTTATTTCTATCTAGTCTACCTCATTAGTATCTCTTTCAGGTCCATTCTAATGTTATCCTTCCATCTGCTTCAAGGTCTTCCCAATAGTCCCTTTCCATTAGGTTTGTCAGTCATTACTACCTAATATTCTGAAAATTGAAAGATGACACTTGGACACGGGAATCGAACCCGGGAACTTCGGTTTATTACGCCAATGCTCTTACCACTGAGCTATCCAGGATTCGTCCCGAGCCCATGGTCATTCTTCACTTTACACTCATAGTTTAAGGCAGAGTCTATAAATGATAGCTACGGCTATTTGATTCATTAATATATGCAATCGCGTACAATTATAATATAATTGTCAAGTGGCTGCCATAACATATGCCAATAACCGAGTCGCGGCTGGCTGCGTTATCTGANTAATCACATATTTATAAGCTGATGACTTCCGCACGTCCATCATAGAGGCTGCCTTAAACTATGAGTGAAGAGTGAAGAATGACCATGGGCATGGGAGGAATCCTGGATAGCTCAGTGGTAAGAGCATTGGCGTACTAAATCTAAGGTCCCGGGTTCGATTCCCATGTCCAGGTGTCATTTTTCAATTTTCAGAATATGATATCTAAATGGTGTTATCCTCACTGAAATGCATAAATGATAGCTTCGGCTATTTGATTCATTACTACCTAATGTTAACATTAATGTTACTAAAGATATAAAATTAGGTTTAACCTATCCACTGAATCAATATTTTGTTTTGAGCCAAATGTATTTTTTCATATCTATAATATGTAAAATACTGATTTTAGCTTCCGTTCCCTTCAAACTCACCTAAAACCTGAAAGTCCTTAACAAATGACATAATAGCCAATCACATGCAACATAAAACATGAATTGTTGTAATCATTACATATTGTAATCCTGCATTACATTAAAATAAATTTTTAAATAAAAGAATATATCAGAAATGTACCGGTCATCGATATAAATATTAATTAACCACGGATACACATTGCACAGATGTGTTAGAAGAATGTTATGTTTTTCTATTAGAATTACTCACTTTCAACACTGTAGTGTTTTCAGGCGTAACAAATGTTCCGGCCTGAAATTAAACTTTAAGTAAAGAGCAATTTAAAGGTAACCCAAAGTTGCAACTTATCTTGTTTAGTAATTAGATAAAACTGGTTGGATACGTGCTTGTAGGGTCTTCTACCTCAGCTAACCTTCCTTCTAGCTACGCTAGTGTAATCGTTGAGCTGACTAATCTGGTAATATGTTTGCCATGGCAGGTAAGGTGCGCTTGATTAACCCACCAATCAGCCCCCTACAGTGCTTTGGGAAGCACTCATGACAAGAAGCGATCATCCCAAGGGGTATTTCGGTTAATCACTTACTTTCGTTCCTTTCTCGTCTGATCTTTCTTTTTTTCACCTTGATCGATGTATGGTCACTTTAATGATTCACCTTTTCCACTCGTTTGTTATCTATACGTACCCACACCTGTGGTCACATTGTCTAAGAGGTCGAGCTAGAAATATTAAGGATGGGAAGGTTTAGATCAAAAAATTGACTGAGTCATTGATGTTTTCTAAGATTTATTTTCTCCTTCTGGTTTCCACATTCTCTGACCAGATTACCGCGGGTGCACTGCCTCTAAACTACATTATCATTCAAAACTCTTAGAAGATTCAAATTGTCCTGAATAATTTTACTTATATTATTTAGAGAATTATATAATCATAAACCATTTATGCCATTTAGAGTATTCTAAAGTTTTTGAAGTATAAATAACAAAAAAAAGATAATTGAAAACCTGATTTGGTGAAAAAACAAACCCAAACCTATAGAAAACAAACAATTCCAAGCGAGAACTTGTTTGGGGTGTGACAACAATTTCAAACAACAATAGTTTTAAGTGGATCTACGGGCTCCCTCTGGTTTGACTCTGTGGTCGTAACTTTATCTAATTTTCCCTAAAAATTAGGTCAGTGTTCTTAGAAGTGTTAGAGAGAAAAACCAAAAGGACCTGGACTAAGTTGAACATTTCTCGTTCCCTCTGCGTAAAGTTTTTCGGCACAAGGAAACAAAGTTTTCTCGGAGCCATAGTTGTCTACATTTGGCGCCAACTAAGATAGTGAGGGAAATATAGATTGTAGACACCACCTTCATCACTAACGTAAAAATAGGATTTCATTGTCAAAAAGTAAAGATAGCTTTAATTATGTCTCTCTCACAACCCTGAGCTAGATAGGGATGCTTATTTTAATTTGCATAGCTTTGTTGGATATATGTGGCAAAAAGAACTGGCCAAGCAAACTAGTTGTAGTTAATTAATAAACATTAAGAAAGAATTCTGACTACTCACAACAGTCTTGTCCCAGTTGCGCAGTAACTGGGCCGGATTGGGCTATAAGAGCTTCTGTTTTATGGCTATCTCACGAGTGCCAAAGTTCTTATATCTTTTCATAACACCTTTTAACATTACATTTTGTATTAATTCTTTGTGCTAGTTATAAAAACAAAAAAGGAACCTCTAGCATCATTTCAAACCCAACCAACCGACCCAATTATCCCCCGAAAGTTATCTTGACAGATACGGCCCACGGAAGGGGGGTAGGCGACACATCTACATTTTGTTTGTGAATCGCACTTTACTAACCAAAAGGGCAATCCGCCTATTTATGTTAATATTTTAGAATTTAGTAAAATGGAGATAAACACTAATCTCCCAGTCATCGACAGTGCAGTATATTGCATAAATGAGAACGTATATAACTATTGTATTATATTAATCTATTTATACTTAAAATGTGGGGAATGCCAGGCCTCCACCGTGGTTCAGATTTCACGTTAAACTGTATGTCCTCCATTTCATCGCACAATCAACCTACCATTACACATCAGCGTAAGTACGTACAACCCGAACGGGTAGTAAGACACGGTGCTAATAATAATATACTTTAAAAATAAACAGCTCATGGCTGGTCTTATAATTTGGGAGTTAATTATTAATGACACCTTTAAGTTTCCTTGACCATGTAACATATTCAAATAATACAAATAAATAAAATATTCCAGTCAATAAAATAGATGTAATATATTAGATTCAATGTTAATACAAATTATGACATTATAAAGATATTAATATTTTATGCTTGTTTAAAAATTGACCTGAATTATTTATGTTATAAAATATTTATTTGTAAGTAAGCCTATACATTTTTTTAAATTAAATAATTATGAGGAGTAGTATAATTTAAATATTGCGTTAGTAAGGAAAGGGAATTTAAATGGTCAGCAGGTTTTTCCTAAAATAGATTTAAAAATTTATTCTCTCGATGAACGATTTATCAAATCTTACAGATGGATTTGATCTGTTTTATTATTCCTTGTTATCTGGAAATGTTCATCTGAATGACAAGTATTCTATGAATGAATGTTAAAATATATTAAGGCCATCTTTTCACTCACTGGTCCTAAAGAGCCCATCTCACACAACAGATAACACCTAGCTTGGAAAGGTAAAACGCTTTCTCACATTACTCGTTTAATTTATTATGTGATTCTACTTTGAAAACATAGAAATTCAGACCATTGAAACCTTTTTAAATTCTTTTTTAAATTCACAACAAAATTTATAAATAATACTTAGATTGAAATGACTACTGAACTTATCAATATTCCTCTGTTTTTAATCTTCTGTGCTGTTGTATTTTCGCAACAGTTTTTTTTTTAGATTAAAGGTAATTAGGTCGGATCTCCTTCAAGTATTCCTCAATTAGTTTCTGTTACGTAGGATGATGCCACCAAACATTAAAAAAATAATTATTTTCTGAGAAACCGGAGTTTTAACTGGAGCCGTTTAGGAATGTTGTGTATGCGCAACAGCGCCAGTCATTGGTGCCGTATGTTTACATTTCATAGTCCATGCAAGTTTTATCATGTTTCTTTTGTTTTCTGTAAGTTGTTATTCACGTGTGGTTGCTATCATTCATTAAAATACGAATTGAAGCTCAAGGAAGAAAAGTCTTTTTACAACAAAAATGTAAGTATATTTTCGAAATAATCTTGTTTGTAATATTTTTAAGGTTCAAGATACGTACTAGTTGAAAATTATATTTTATGATTGTTAGGTATTTGTAGATTAGGTTACAAAGTTTTTGGTAATGTAGTTTTGTATTTATCAATTACCATGTACCAATTTTTTTTTGTAACAGTTTAACATTATTATAATTATCTCTTTTTTTTTAGTAAAAGTTACAAAAATAAAATATTTTTCAAGTATTTATTTAATATTATTGCTTCAATAATAATATTATATATTAAAGTATATGTTTTTCATTATTATTTAGAACATTATAGGATTTTGCAAAAATGATGCCAGACCTGAAGTTTTTTTTTTTTTGCGCTAGTTCCCAAAGATTCTAAGAATGATACATAAAATGGAGCTTCAAAACCTTTTTGGGTTCAAACGTATTATTATATAAAATATTCCAATTAATCGTAAATAAAATTTTAACCAATAGTACTAAATATGTATTATATAAATTGTGACACTCTAACCTTGTTTAATATTTGAAGACAATCATCAAATAATAAATAAAAAAATGTTTTTATTTTCTCTTAAATCTTTAATATAGTACCAACTTTATTTAGATTCGTGAAATGTTTACATTCTAAATAATTATTCCTTGCATAAGATATGTTAAATTTTTAAACTAGACCATAAAATGTGTTACGCATTAATGATGTAGCCTAAGTCTTTTTTTCCGTCTAGTTTGCATTTAAACTTTATATTTAAAAGAATATTTGAAGGGGGAAAAAAATTACAAAGATGAAATACCAAGAAAGAAAAATAAAATTCTTTTAAATAAAATAAGATTTAACAAAAACATTTTGCGATCCCCAAGGGATTCTTCAATTATCATTTGACATAAATGTTATGTTTTATATCAGTAAGTTTTTAAATTATAATGTTATGACGTAGTTTTCCCGTCGTGGTCTCTTTCAATATTCTTTATCAAAAGGGGGACCGCAAATTGCATCTCAACCATACCTCTGCCAAACTCTCCTTCAAGCAAAAGAAATGAAAGATAAATAGAGGTAGTTTTTATTTACTCTCCTCTCTTGATGAAATGTTGTCTAATAAAGTCTTGTACCTGTAACTTGAAGAAATAATTTGCATCACTGGTTTTATGCTTTTAAACTTGCTTTGTGGATGGAAAATTCTAAAACACGTATGACGAGTCAAAGTAAAAACTATCACTATATCATTTATCATGTAAGTTCTCGTATATTAATATATCTTATTCATAACAGAAGGTACAGTAACTAGTTTTGGATTAGTTTAGATATTTTTTTTAGAATACGCGTGAATAAAATCTTTTAAATAATGGAAGGTACAAATTATTATTAACACCGCGTCTTACTACCCGTTCGGGTTATACACACTTACGCTAATGTGTAATGGTAGGGTGACTGTGAGATGAAATGGAGGACCTACAGTTTAACGTGGGATCCGAACCACGGTGGAGGCCTGGCATTCCACACATTCACAAGTTGTGATTAATACACGTCTTGTCAGAGGTGAAGGAAGGGTTTGGTAATCAGAATAATTTGTACTTGGACCGAGGATTGAACCCCGGACCCCAGCACAGAAGTCCAACACCTAACCCCTAGACCACCAGGTCACCCGAAAGCTACAAATAAACCACCAACATATTTATTTGTATTTATATATATTATTCCCACGTCTTACTACCTGTTCAAGCTATACGTATATATGACCATAACTTTAATGGGTTAAGGATAAGGAAGGAAATATTTTAGAGGTAATATACCCGCATTTGCCTGTAAAATGAGTGGGAAACCATTCAGGAAAAAGACACACTCAGTAGACTCTACTAGGATTCGAACCATGATTTCTCAGTCATCAACAGGCAGATCTAAGTTGAACTGGACCCTCCTCGGTGGCGTAGTTGGCCAATGCGTGAGTTAAGTGTTGAGTCAAACACCTGAGGACCGGGATATCGAGGTTCGAATCCCGGTCGTGTTAACTGTTTCTTTCTAAATCGTTTTCCTTTCTCCATCCACGCAAATGCGGGTTCACTTCCTCTAAATTCAACCTTCCCAATTCCTAATCCATTAGCGTGATTAGTGCTTGAACGTATAACGCGAACGAGTCCTAATACGCGGTGCTAAATAAAAATAAATACATTAAGATAATCTTGACGACTTCGAGGGCAGTGTGAAGGCAGACGTACCACTGAGCAAACGTGTGTTTTAGTAGAGTTGTATTTAGTTTTGTCATAATTGCTTGCCGACACAGGAAAATACTAGAAGTTTTTACAACAAATACTTCTAAAAAAAAAGTGGTTCAAAGGAACGGCGCTATTCGAAGAAATCAATTACCCGCGACTTGCGACCAAGAGACGCATCCAGGGAAACATTGTATCACGTGTCTGCGACTGGCCACCCCACGTCTGCGGTCGCAGACGCGAGACGCAAGATGCTCCGAGGGAATCCTACCTTTAGATCGTTCGTCCACTTAAACGGGTTTTGTTGATATCAGCTTATGATAGTGTAACAATATATATATTTATTATTGAGTTAACCAACATATTAGAGTCCCACTATTTAATTAACATATGGCATTAGAAACTAAAAGTTCGCCTACTTACAAATAGTATGCCACATATTCCTATCTAAATATAGTTCTATTCAAACCACCTCATTACACCCTATTCCTATACTGAACTTGTTGCATTGAATCTATTTACTACTAATTTTTATGTCTAATCTTTGGGGATTTTGGGTTCAATTTCGTAACCAAATGGTTATATTATCACATTACTTACAAATTGATTTAATTCCATAATAAACACAGCAAGTCTCCCTACCATTAGCTTAAAGCTTAAACTAAACTCCTATTTTATCAAAAACTAATTATTTGACAAGGTTAGGAATTTATATTTAATAGTATAACGCGACTGGTGCATGGTAACAAAAAAAAATGAACTCTTGATTCGGTAGGAATGTGTTGAGCTACATATTAAAATGTTATAAATTAGATTGGTGGCTTAACTTAAATTCTAGATAGTCGAATGAAATCATAAATTATTCGAGACTAACTATTGTGACTCACTTCGGTGGCTACGTGGTCTAACGCGCTACTCTCGGGTTGGATTAGACTGCCGAAGACGGGCAGATGTGTTCGATTCCAGACGGGTACATTGAGGGTGGTTTTCCCTAAATGGTTTTCCATTAACCTTCCAAACAAATATGGGTTCCCTTCCTCTCAATTAAGCCTTCATAATCCCTAACCGATTTGTTTAATTAGTTCATAAGCGTATAAGTCCTAACGGTTAGTTAGACGTGGGGATAAAAAAAACTATTGTACGTTATAGTTATAATGAATTCGGCGAAGTGAATTTTTCCTCATTAATTAGTAATATCATTATTTTTTTTAATGTCTCCTAGGTCCCCCCGCCCCCTTTAAATATTCCCAGTGGTATTCTTCTCACAAAAATCCATCTTTAAGTGATTCATTGCAATCTACTATAAAGTAAATTTGGATATCATAAGTAAAATGGGGTGTATAGGAATATGATGGTGTGTTATACAGATAATATTTTGTTTTGGTCTTATTTATCATAAGCACACGAATTTGTTTTAAAAGTATACATATAAACAAACTCACCATACTTACTCCCTCATGTAAGCCTTTGTTTATCGTAAATCTCTTGTTGCGAGGACTTGTTTGAATACATTTTACCGGGACCAGGTCACCAACCCAATCCGCTCTAGGACGAGAGGTTTAGACTCTATTCAATGCTCTCCTTTCAAACTTCCATGTCTTTCCTAGTGTTTATTTTATGAATAGTGGTTCTCTCTCATATCAGTCGACCATATCTCATGTTTCCACATGGTTCATCTTCATAAAATGCATTAAACACTGCGATGCTATCAGTATATAACTGTTAATAATTTTACTTCAAGAGTTGATGATTTGTAGTTCAACTAACACCTTGGACTTAGCAATGCAAATATACAACATTGTGTTTGGATTGGTGTGTATAATCCAGTGGGGAAGGAAAAAAATATAAGAATGATAAAAGATATATTTAAAATATATTCCAGTTATACTATATTCAAAAATACACGTGGAAGACATTCAAAGTTGTCATTGATATCAACCTTTGTTTTTAAACCTCATGTTCGATAGACTAATTTTCTTCACTACCTTATCCCCAAAAACCAAAATAATATTCTCACTTCTCTCTGTTTATGTTAACGTTTCTAAACCATGTACATTACATGGCTAATGATAGTTTTGTATGTTTTCAATTTATTTACCTTCGATATTCGTGAGGATTTTTTTAACTTTTTGTATTCGTTCTATTGTTTTTGGTTTCAATTAGGTTTTGTTTAACAATATTAGCTCTGAAATTTTCTAAAATTTTGAAATGTAACTACCCTGCCCTATATTGCGATGTTTATTTCAAACTAACATAACAGTGTTGAAACGAAGTGACTGAAAGAACTAGTCTAACCTACTTGTTGTGAATATTTAGTAAACATTAGGAAAAAGCGCTGACAACTCATAACAACTTGTACCCATTGTTCTCGGCAACTAGGCCAAATTAAAATATTAAGGGTTTTTATTTAGGACTATCGTGGCTGACACATTAAAATTTACTCAGAGGTGGTCTCACTAACCGTCATCGGGTCATCGGGTAATTGTGCTAGAGGACAACCATCGTGCCCATGGTACCGGGTTCGTGTCAGTAAGGGGGGGTCGCTAGTCTGTCAGTCGATACAGTAGTTAAGTATTCCCTACTAAGCCAGTTCTCACACGAGCTCATAGGTCAAAGTTCTTATATCTTCTTGTAATAATAATAATAATAATATTTAGCACCGCGTCTTA
>CABFOV010002246.1:28736-81513 GCA_902141375.1 Timema poppense
TAGCACCGCGTCTTACTACCCGTTCGGGTTATACACACTTACGCTAATGTGTAATGGTAGGGTGATTGTGAGATGAATTGGAGGACCTACAGTTTAACGTGGAATCCGAACCACGGTGGAGGCCTGGCATTCCCCACATTCACAAGATGTCTTGTGGGAGGTGAAGGAAGGGTTTGGTTTTCAGATAAATCTGTGCTGGGACCGAGGATTGAACCCCGGCCGCCAGCATATAAGTCTGACACCTTACCCCTAGACCGCCAGGTCTCCTACTAGATTTAGAAAAGTATTTAGATTTTATTTCGCGTATTCATACGTCAAGCCAATGTTACATGTAATTGTGAATTTTTATTTACATAATATCAATGCTTATAAAATAATACAAACAAAACAATTTTGGCCGAAATATATTTTTTTTCTTATATATTCTAAAAATCCGTACCTACTAAAATTGGACGTTACAAAATGTGGGCAGTAGGCAATAATATGTTATAAAGTAAAAGTGTGTCGTATAACCAAGTTTGACCATACCTTCTTATTACTAGATGTTGGAGGATGGAAATAGAAAGGAGGGAATGTGAAGTAAGGCCCGTAGCAGCTCAATCAACCGTCAGCAAACTTTGCCCACGGGGAGAGCCAATACAACCCCATTTTATTTCTTTTTTACTTTTATTTTTGGTATTATTTCTGTCATTGATTCTTTTTCTTTTCCATTTGTCTCCTTCCTTTCTGAATGCTTCTTGTTTGTTCGGCCTCCACTTTGTAAGTTTCTTTATCGATACCAGTGGAAGTAGTTTGGACCAGAAGTTTAATAACATAAACCGCTCAACCCTAAGTTGTGTTATTTTATTTCTAAGAAAGTGAACATAAAAATGGAACTGATAAATATCATTCGGTAATTTAATAGTATTTTTATTTTGGTTTTAAGATTATTTTTTTTACTATTATTTAAAATTAATAACCTATTCTCTCTAGTCACTGTTTTTGCTGTAAACCCTAAATCAACGTACAATTTCAAAATACACATACAAACACACACATAAACACACTACACACTAGATAGCCACCTGAACTTCTCACCCACTCTTCTTAAGACCTCATTTGTCCCCCTCTCTGTCCACCTGATCTTCTCAAAGTCTTCTCTAGCGCCACATTTCAAAGCTCTCCAAGTATGTGGTTTTCATCTTCCTAAGATTCCAAGTTTCTGCGCCATACATTATTATGCTCCAAATGCAGCCTTTCAGCAGTTTCTTCCTCAGTTCCAAACTCAACTTGCTGGTCAGCTGTAATTTCTTCTTGTTGAAAGATCCCTTGTCATTGGCGATCCTTGACCTAATTTCTTCAGTGCAGAAGGCATTTTGTGTCAGCAGACCTCCCAGTTACTTGAATTGCTCTATGTTTTCCAACTCCTGGTTTCCAAGTTTAATTTTCAATAGCTCTTAAAGATTTGAAATCACCATCATTTTTGACTTCTCACTGTTGTTCTCCATGCCCTATCTTGAGTTAAAATGGTCTTAAAATATTTAATTGAATAAAATTCCAGAGGTCGTTAACAATCTATTAATTAGGTTGGAGTGTAGGAGACACGTGTCCATGTCAGTGCTTTTGCTGTGTTTATAGCAAAACTTTTTTCCCCCCAAACTGTTGTTGAATATCTTACATGAACATATCATAATTTGATGAGAAACTTTTTAAATGAAGAGAAAAATATTATCATTAAATTCCAAGACACCCTTGACAGATATTCAACAACTGTTGGGAAGTGAAGTGTTTTGAAGGAAATTAAATTCTATATTTCTACTGGATAAATATTTGACTTATTTTAACAAAAAGTAAATTGTTTGGCTATAAAAACTGTAAAAAATACTGGTCTTAACTCACGTCACCTACATCCCCACCATAATTAAAGTAGGATTATGAATCACAAATGTATACGTCCAGTAGATGATTTATGTTTTTGAAAGACATATTTGCATGGTGGGTTATTTTTTTATACATATAACATTTTCCAATCTTCTACCACCTGGAACTGTCATATTTTGCAAAATACATCATGTGCCATGCACATAATCATGGCTTGCATTTGACGCCAAAGCAAACCAAACTATTTGTGGGACTGTAATCAACACGATTCATTGGCCAACCGTCATTTGACTACCTTGTCCAGTCATGACATTTTCCTCTTTTTGTTGTATAAATGGCTGCATCACATCTCAGTCCGACAATCTAGACTGTGAAATGTAACACGGCCTAGATCACCCCCATGTTTCAGGGATTAACCTTATATTTCAGTCCCTCATCCTAGATTAAGTTAGTCTAGATTACTTCTCCATGAACTTACTAAAATTGTAACATTTGGTACTCTCACGTATTTTTACTGAGAGTTTGGTAATTCGACTATTTTGTCATTAAAATGATATATTTTTGTAACATTGAACTATGAATAAACTATAACCGTGTCCAAGGTATTAAGTGGTAAAATAAATTCGAAGAGACCATTGGGAATACCTAGACACAGATTGAAGGATTTTATTAGAATGGGGCTGAAATAAATAGGGTATAGTGAGGTAGACTGGATAGAACTCTCTCAAAATAGGGATAAGGTATATATAATAAGGTGGACTGGATAGAACTCGCTCAAGAGAGGAATAGGTGGCGTAATTTGTAAGTGCAATAATGAATGATCTTTCGAGTTCCTATGTCGCTATAATTTGTAAATAATACAGATATTAGTATACATATAACCTCAATAAAATATTATTTAAATTGTTTTGTAGCCTATACAATTGTATTTAATTTATATACACTTAATTTGTGTATGGAGAAACATTGATTTAAATTATGGTAATTATTTACATTTGACACTTTTTCTTTTACCAAAGACCATAGTGATTTTGTTTAGTTACTATTAGTAGTTATAATTTTAAATAATAAATAACACATTTAATTTTATTTACTAAGAAATTTTTCTTTAAGGAATGTTATTGACGACTCATTTACCAACTATTAGAGTAACATTTTACTATATTTGTCAAAAAAGGTAGTTTTTTTAATATAAAAACTGGCCAAATACTTACCCGAAATGTGGTACTCTTCTAACCCACCTTTATAATGCGGTTCCATATAAATATTATACTACTATAAAGACACATGGCTGGCTCACTCACTGACATTAATGTTTACCCACTTCCAGATGAGCTATAAACTTGAAATTTGGCAAACTTCTAGCTGCTAGCCTGTAACTTATATGAAAATTCCAAAAAGTAAAAAAAAGCAAATTAAAATGGTGGAGCAACTTTAAAGTCCGTGCGGACTTTTCTTTGGAGGTCTCTTGTGGCTAAACGGTAAGAACTATCAAAAAACAGCTATGGAATTACATTAGTTTACATCCACTTGCAAAGAAAACTCGCTGGCAAAGGGAGTATCTATACACACGCCAAATCCACATTTCTGCATCTGCAATACTTACAATAGTGTATAAATGTTGATATAAATTATTAATAAAATGTTGTTTACCAACACATAGTCTGAGCCTACCATCGAAGCCTGATTATACTCATACTAAAAGTCATTCATGAGCTAAGTTTACCTGGATGACAGATCGAAATGTTACTAGAAGTAATCCCTAATATATCACTACGCCAACAGCTTACATCTATCACTTTGGATTACTGTAATGAAAACAGATGGTAATATATTAATGTGATTGTTAACCACAGTAATTTAGGCCAATATTATTTATATATTTTTTTGAGGTCGGACACAAAGTTTATTTAGAGTTTTATTCCCCTTAAAAAAATATTCACACCACTTTCACAAAAACTTCGAACGAACATAGCTTCAAAATGGCGACTGACGAATCTAAACCATATGATTGAACATAACAGTAAACAAGTTTTTTACGATGATGCAGACACGCAGTTGATGAAAATATTTTATTCATTTAATATTTAAAATACGATAAAATAATCATAAAAACATTTATTGTATGTAAAAAAAATGACAAGAATTTTCTCTTTTCCAAGTAAATACGATGCCTGTATTAAAAAGTATTGATGTGTGCACTATATATTAAACATAATCAATAACGTTCCAAAACTAAAAATAAGTACTTTTAATTATGTTTAGAATATTGTTTCGAGTTGGATAATAAAAAATTATTTAAAAAATGAAATAATATGAGAAAACTTAAGTTTACGTTATTTTAAATGTAATATATAACAGGTAGTTAAAGATCTTTACATTTATAACAAAACAGTGATCTTCTACAAGTGAGGTGACCTGCCGGTCTAGGGGTAAGGTGTCAGACTTCTGTACTGGTGGCCGGGGTTCAATCCTCGGTCCTGGCACAGATTTATCTGATTACCAAACCCTTCCTTCACCTCTGACAAGACATCTTGTGAATGTGGGGAATGCCAGGCCTACACCGTGGTTCGGATTCCACGTTAAACTGTAGGTCCTCCATTTCATCTCACAATCACCCTACCATTACACATTAGCGTAATTGCGTAGTACCCAGACGGGTAATAATAATAATAATAATTTTATAACTGTTGGCAACGCAAAACCTAAACGTATGATTTTCGAACTGTCATCCAGGTAAAAAACCTATCGTGAACGGAATATATATAAGTGCTGTGTGATGTTTCCTCCCCTACATCCCTTCCTAGTCCAACCCCTCCTCTAACCACCCCCAACCCCTCTGTTCCTTACAGCTGTTCAACTGTTGACATACCCGTTAATTCTCTGTGGTTTGTAGTGGACAGCTCATTTCATCGCTACCTTTGAGCTACACAAAGAAGGTATGGGTAATTAAAGGAAAACCAAAATTTATAGGATCTCTACAAGATATTGCGAGGCCTCATTTTTTTTTAAATATAAAGAAAACAGATTTGAAAGTTTAATAACATCTTCAAATCTTAAGATACGGTCATGGGAATCTAAGGACATTTGGCAGCCAATAATTTTATTGCGCAACTTTAACAAGTGTATAGCTATAATCTATAAATAGTGGTTCAATGACTTCAAATCATTAAAGTTCAACTGAGTGAAATATTTATATGTGAATGAAATACAATTTTTAATATATTAGAAGTTTAAAAGTGGTACAATTAAATAATTTTTGTATTGTATGTGAACTCAATTCCTTTTATACCACAACTATTTTATTTTATCTCATTCTTTAGTACACAATATTGTCATTTAGACTTTTTATAACCTAACTCCACTCATTTTATTTTAATTATGTGTCAGAATTGTTATTTGAGTAATATTTATTTGAAGTGTCTATGTAGACTACCCCAATAGTCCTATTAAAAATAGCTAACGACTTATTTAAAATGATTAAGAGACTATAAAAAGTAAATAATAATATTAATTAAATGCTGTACAATCATTTTTAAATTTTGTAGGTAGGTGATTATTTAATCAAAATAATAGTAGGTTTTAGAAAATAAAAATAATGCTTTATTTTTTTTTAAGCTATGCGAGCTAAATATTAATTATGATTTTGAACTCTCTATAGCATTTCATATTAACGTTTTAAAAAAAATTGTTGCGAGGTAAAAAATAAAACTATATTGATAATATAATAGAGTTGACAAGTATTATTTTATTCTGATAAACTGAAGCGTGTCAAAGGATCTACTTTGTAATATCTGACTCTGAAGACAAACAAGCTATCACTTCAGCTTTAGCAACTATAATCTCATCATTTGTTGACAAAAACAACTTGTTTGCAAATTAATTAAATATTAATATTAGTAAAAAAAAAAATCATTTTGCACGGTGCACTCCATAAAATAAGTACGTTCCCGTTTGCGTACGTATTTTGTACAATGGCATGTTTCATTCCCATTGCTTCAAATCTTTGAAACGTGATCGGTTTTCCAGTGTTGCCAGATTGAATTATTATTATTATTATTATTATTATTATTATTATTATTAGCGCGACGTCTTACTACCCGTTCGGGTTATACGCACTTACGCTAATGTGTAATGGTAGGGTGATTGTGAAATGAAATGGAGGACCATACAGTTTAACGTGGGATCCAAACCACGGCGGAGTCCTGGCATTACACACATTCACAAGTTGTGATTAATACACGTCTTTTCAGATGTGAAGGAAGGATTTGACAATCAGATAAATCTGTGCAGGGACCAGGGATTGAACCCCAGACCCCCAGCACAGAAATCTGACACCATAGCCCTAGACCACCAGGTCAATGCCAGATTAAAAACTCAGTCGCTGGTGAGTAGCTGGCACTCCGTAGAATAAAATACGACACAAACATTTCCCCACTGAGTCTCTGCCGTATTTGACAGTGGGTTGCGAGTTTGTGTCTTGCGACGTCACTCTCTAGCAAGTTATATCGACCTTACCACTCGACCAATAAAAACAAGGCTTAAGATGCGGTGCATACCTACTAAACACAAAACAATACCTATCTCATTTATTTGAGGTATTTTACGTGCTCTTTCTAAACCAACTGATTATATCAGCAAACGAGAATTTCTATGAGCGAGACCGAAAGGGCCTACCAATTTTGCCGAGCAGGTATTTTAACTTATCTTCCATGGTTCCATTACATGGCACAATCGACATGCGACCGACGATTTTACTCTCCGTTTGAAGGAAGGTGTACTACGGATTTTTATCGATCAAGAAATATACCCAGAACCAACGATTATCGGGTCTTGAGGCGAACACTTTACCCCAAAACCACCAAGGTTGATTAAAACAATACAAATTCAATATTTTAAAACAAAGGAATACCCTTAAAGTGTAGATGTAAGTCATAGATCCTCTTAAAAATCCTTATTTTCTCTCTACCTCTTGTCAAGCACCAGAATAAAAAGAAATCCGCTTTTCGGTGAAGTCTCTTGAGGAGTGCGGGGTTGAAGGGTGGAGGGTGGAAGGATTTGCATTCGTTATCGTAGGACGTATCGTGCGTTGGAAATGCAACTGAATGTGTTTGGGGCGGTTTCAGCCTCTCGAGCAAACATGTAAGCGTTAAATTAGGTATCATACACATGCGGGAATTCCCCTTCGCTGCGGTCAAAATCCTGGAACGAAAACTCTAGCTATTCTCCCATGATAGGATTCCAAATGAAATATTATTAAACTTAAAATATGAAGAGTATAAGGGAGAAATATAAAGTCCTACTATACATATTTACCAAAACAAATTGTATACTGTCATAAGAACCTTAGCAAAATCTTTTTTTTAATTAATTTAAATATAACAGATGCCTCGTATAACCATAATCTGAAGTGAATTAAGAGTTTCATTATTGTTCAACAGATGGCAGCACTAAACTCAATATGAGCTAAAATTGTAACTTCCCCTTTCCCCTGTAACATTATAATATGTTTGTGTGCACGAATGTTGATTTAAAACGAGTCTTTAATTAATATATTCACCACTAGGGTTATTAACGTATTAATATAAGGAGTATGGACGAGGAAAATAGTTTATAAGTTCACCCGCATTAACGTTTAGGGAGAATGGAAAGGAAACCCAGTGATTAGGCATATGTTTAAAACCACCCCAGTGCATCCTTCCACAAGAATTAGATTAAAGTCATGTTTTTCCTAATCAGAGACACATTTTTTTAATTATGTATAATAATGATTTTGATATTTTGTCTACAAGCCTAAATGAATATTTATTCATGCTATGAATATTTTTATATTTGTATGAATATGGATAAAGTTACATAATGAAGAACTTTATGTTTTGTATATATTCCAAAATATATTAAGGATAATCCAGTTGCGCAAGATGAGGTGGGGTGGTCATACGGCGTGAGTTGGTTTTGACAGGCGTGTACATAACCTTTTAGTTGGGAAACCTGAAGATAAAATACCATTTGGTAAGTCAAAACGTCGATGGCAGGGTAGTATGAAGATGAGTTTGAAGGAAGTTATGTGTCATGTTAGGGTTGAATGGCGGGCTTATGTTCCGGAAGATATGAGCATTCTAGTTCCTAAAGGGAAGCAAGTTGGTTAGGTAGTTCCAATACGTATAAAATTAATTCAAAGAGCTTTTTTTGGCAGTTTTGGATATGTACAGTTAATTTAATGATAACATCAATACAGGACTAGTAAACTACTCAAGTAAATCTACCAAAATCTTGCCTGCGGAAAAGATAATAAACTATCTAAAACTCGTGCTCTCAAGCTATAAGTCTTTTAACTATTATCAAAATATCAAACTATACAATAGTTTTAAAATTTGTAGAACAGCTCTACTAATAAAGTGTTTCCTATATGGCATCGTCATAGTTCCTGTGACAATATCTATTCCTCTATATAAGACTTAAAAAAATATAGGAAAGTATGTGCTAACTACATAAGAAACATACAAATGATAGAGTTATTAAAAACTGTATTAAATATGACTTTTTTTTATTTTAACAAAAGCGTAGTTTTACAGATCAAGACTTAAGTTCAGAATGTCTGGAAGGCGGTATACACTTTGTTACATAAATAGACCCAATTGGGTGTGTGTTTTTTAGCACAGTATCTTACTACCCAATAAGGTTATACGCTACTGTACTGATTAAGCTAATGGGTTAAGAATGAGTAAATGTACGTATGGTATATTCAAAAGTATGGGAGAAATACAATATTGTTGTATGGAAAATTTATGATTATTTCTTACAGTGTAAGTTTGAATTTTGAAGAAGTGTGCCCGCATTTGAGGAGAGAGAGAATGGGAAACCGTTTAATTAAAACCACTGTTAGTAGAGCAGACCGCAGTTAAAGACAACTGGGCGCTGGCAAGAATGGGCGCCAAGACAACTGGGTGCCAGTGTAAGAACGTAATGATTGTTTTTTTTACATAAATATTAATTTTTGGAGTTATTTAAAAAAAATCATAGCAGAGGAACCTTAATTTTTTGTATTTATAAAATTAGATTACTTGATATTGGTATTTTAAGAACAAAACAAATTTAACACATAAAAAACATGAAACTTAACATAACCTAACCTAACCTATCATAACCTAATTTTGGTTTATTTCTACAAATTAAAACACACATTTTAAAGGTCATGCTAACTTTATTGATACAAACAAATTAAGGTTCCCCTGTTATTTTTTTTTTTTTTAATAATTCCAAAAATCAATATTTACGTAAAACACAAGCATTACGTTTTAACACAGTTGTATTGGCACCCAATCTTTCCAGCGTCCAGTTGGCCGGATCCGAGCAGACCGGGTTCAAACCACGATATCCCAAGGATTGGCAGTCTAGTCTATTACGAGAGATGCGTCTTAGACCATGAGGGTAAGCATTAAGTTGAATCGCATTCTTAATGAAAATGCTAAGAAAGACTGCCTTAATGGCCCCACTAAACCATGTTGATAAATAGAAAACAACCTAATTTAAATAATAATAATTATTATGTAACTAATACACTCTCCTGCATCCCGCATTGTCATCATACATCAAAAGATTAGTTATTATTATTATTATTATTATTATTATTATTATTATTATTAGCACCTCGTATTACTACCCGTTGGAGTTATACGCACGCTAATGTATAATGTTAGGGTGATTGTGAGATGAAGTGGAGGACCTACAGTTTAACGTGGGATCCGAACCAATGTAGAGGCCTGGCATTCCACACATTCACAAGTTGTGATGAATACACTTCTTGTCAGAGGTGAAGGAAGGGCTTGGCAATTAGATAAATCTGTGCCGGGACCGAGGATTGAGCCCCGGAGCCCCAGCAAACAAGTCTTGACACCTTACCCCTAGACCACCAGGTCACCCAAAAGAGTAAGATATGGACGAGGTCAGTTGCTATTTCCCGCAATCTCCCCTGCAATGGACAAAACATGGAAACTATCACAACTAAACAATACCCAGTCCTCAACAACTATATGATAGCCATGTCCTGAGGAGAGTCTAATGACGTTCTTCCCTTGTCGATAAGAATAGAAATAAAGCTCACGCCCGCAGGAGTGAATCACTATACTATAAAGCCACACGGATCACTCATTCACTCACTCATCCACTCACTCACTCACTCACTCACTCACTCACTAACATTAATGTCCACCCACTTCCAGATGAGCTAGAAACTTGAATTTTGGCAAACTTATAACGTCTATCCTGTAACCTACGGGAAAATTCCAAAAATTTAAATTTTTAACTCCCGAAATAAATTCAAAATGGCGGAGCAACTTTAAAGTCGGTGCCGCCCTTTCTTTGAAGATCTCTTGTGACTAAACGGTAAGACCTATCATGAAACGAATTGCAAAAGAGCTAGATTTTTTTGATTTTAGGTAAATTTTGCGCATTTTCCACACATTTTTAAAAATTTACTGACAAATTACATGACAACTATAATCATAAAGTTGTAAAAATAAATCAACGTTCAAAACAAATCTGGAATTACATTAGTTTATACTAACTGGGGGTTTGGGGACGTAGCCCACAACGAGCAAAGCGAGTCTCTGTTATCTAGAAGTTGGGGAGGGGAGGCACACGTTATAAAGGTGGGGGTTAAGGGTTTAAATCACCACATGTCTTCCACGTCCAATCAAACACGTCGAAAGCCGGACGGATCAGATATTTCTTCCATTTCCGCCTAGTAAGAGCGGCCATCGAGAGTCGCCGTAAGGTAAGAAATATCACGTCGGCCATTTGTGCCCGGATGAACAGCGTCCTGCTTTGTCTAGGAGGCTTCCGTGTCGACGCATTAGGCTTCCCACCGCTGCGCAGGTGCTGATATTGGATGTACGGCAGCCTAGCGTCCCACGTCACTATGATCATGGACGTGACTTGCTCCGTCATAGATCCACGTCTGGGGCTAGAAGATAGATATGAAACATTAAAGAGATTCATAATAACAACGTACATGAGAGATATAATTAGAATGTTAGGTCAGAAAAATCCCATAAAGTACGATATAGGATCAAGACAAATGGGTAATTGAACTTTTAACAAGTACTAAGAGACATCCTTATTACGCTACAGGACGTACAAAAAAAACCTTTATTAAGTGACCTGGCAGTCCAGGGGTAAGGTGTTGGTGTCCGGGGTTCAATCCTCGGTCCCGGCACAGATTTATCTGATTACCAAACCCTTCCTTTACCTCTGACAAGACGTGTATTAATCACAACTTGGGAATATGGGGAATGCCAGGCCTCCACCGTGGTTTGGATCCCACGTTAAACTGTAGGTCCTCCATTTCATCTCACAATCACCCTACCATTACACATTAGCGTAAGTGCGTATAATCTGAACGGGTAGTAAGACGTGGTGCTAATAATAATAATAATAATAATAAACCCATATTAAATCTTAAGCACAATTTCAATATGTCATTTTAAATAGATTTACTAAACACTAAGCCTCCCAAACTAATAAAATAGCTGATTAGATCATATGATTCAATTATTGATTGATCATCGGTAATTGCATATATAAAACAATTTAAATCAATTCTCTTCAAAGCCTACTTCAAGAACACCAGTTTGTTGGGTTTTTTTGTGAATATCCTAATATACAATTGTCTATACAAAATGTGTTTATCGAATTCAATACTTCTAGTTAGAAAACCTGCACAGTAAGAAAGCCTAGAAGTAAATTATTTTAGTAAAAATGTTGATAAAAATATCTTTAAGTATAAATAAAAAAAAAATTGCAGTCACTGGTAGTTGTAATTTTATTAAACTGGAGGTTACTTTTTAAATATTTTTAAAATTTCATATTTTTGGCCAAATACTTGGCGTAAAAGCTTTAATGTTTTTTAAAAAAATATCAAAGCGGTTTGGCTCAATCTGCAGAGATAATTATTGTAAAGTATTGATTCACGTTTTAATTTTATGAATACAATTTTTTTGGCCTAAGATACTCCATGATCAATGGAAGAAGAGATACATTTTGAATTTTCACGTAGAGACTCAGTATGCGGAAATATACATCACTGTATGATAGGCTGAGATTCTGGCCTAATGAATTATTAATATTTGTGTATCACCGCGTCTTACTACCCGTTAGGGTTATACGCACTAACTCTAATGTGTAATACTAGGGTGATTGTGATATGAAATAAAGTACCTACAGTTTAACGTGGGATCCGAACCACGGTGGAGGCCTGGCATTCCACACATTCACAAGTTGTGATTAATACACTTCTTGTCAGAGGTGAAGTAAGGGTTTGTCAATCAGATAAATCTGTGTCGGGACCAAGGATTGAACCCCGGACACCCAGTGCATATATTATTACTATAATTGGGAAGGGATGAGAAAGGAAGCATTTTACAGGTAATCTACCCGCATTTGCGTGAAAGGAGTGGGGAAAAACCTTTAGTAAAAAACAACCCTCAATAGATCCGACCTGTATTCCAACCCCAGTATGTACGTCATCAGAAGATCAGTCTTTCATTAAAAGAGTGCCTTAAAACATTTTTAGATCTATTGTATGTTTTATTATAAATTTATATCATATTTTATCATTGAATGCTTAAAAAGGAAACCTATAATTTAGTCAAAATAATATTTCTAATTTAAGGTTAGGTGGGAGGTAACGCAAATTAAAGCCAGAATGTTTATGTTTTTAAAAATAACAAATTTTTGTTACAAAGAAAAAATATATATCTTCATTGGATAAATTTAGTTTAGTTTCCTACACATAATAATCTAAACGGTTACAAAAGATTTAACATGTTCATCTTAAATTTGAGCATTAGTCCTATACCCTAATTTGAAAAGTCTCTAATCATATCTTATTTTGCTTATGACAAATAATAAATAAATGTTTCTAGTATTACATTAAACTATATGCAACTACTGTTGCATTATCTTAATTATTTTGGCAAACAAAGATCTTAAAACTAAATAAATATGGACCGTAAATCACATTCCCTCCCATCTCTAAAATGTACAAAATATAAATCTTCAAAAACTTTTTACTTTTTCCTATTAATTGGCTAGATGCGCTAACGTTGAATACCCAATCACAGCCGCATTTTATTTAAACTAAGCAGGAACCAATCGGATGAATTGAGCACCATGCATTGTTCAATGCGCATTGATGGCGAACGCTATAAATGAAAATAACGCATTTCAACTTTTTGTGTATCTGGTAGCAATGCAGTGCACTATAAGTTATAGCTCATACTTATTAGTAATAAAATAAACGTGTCTCTAAGCCCGGAACATTACACAGTCAACTTTGACGAGCTGCTAGTATTGCATCATAAATCCCATCCAAAATAATAGAACAGCTTGACATGATCTAAATTTGTGTCATGTAATATTCTATAAACCGGAACAACAACCAAAAAAACTAAAAGAGATTGAACTAAACCTTTTAATATTTTAAACTAGCAAATGTCATACAATACACAGTACCACAGCGTCGTTAAAGCAAGCGAGAATAACGAATATATTTTTACTGCCAAGGGTTATAAACTTTATGGCTACATCCGTTCCTTGCAATCTTACCAAGAAGTGAAACTGCTGTGTAAAATGAATATATAATCCAATAACATGGAAACTTGACCCCCCATTCAACTATAGTTTATTTGTTTTCTAGATATGTTTGAGTAAACACGTGAAACTTTTTTATTATTTATATCAATCTTACAAGTCGTCTAAGGTAAACACGGTGTGTAGATTGATATATAATAAGATTAGCCTAGTTTCCTTTTTTTTACAGATTTTTGTAAATGGTTTACATTGTATTTTTATAAGCAACTTGTTATTGAGTGGTAAGCCTAATGGGAAGAGACCATTGGGAAGACCTAGACGCAAATAGGAGGATAATATTATAACGGACCTGAAAGAGATAGGGTGTAATGAGGTGGACTGGGTAGAATTAGCTAGGAATATAGTGTAATGAGGTGGACTGGATAGAATTAGCTCAATATAGGAACAGGTGTCGTACTCTTGTATGTGCGGCAATGAACTTCCGAGTTCCTAATGCCATAGAGTAAGTATTCACTGTAATAATGTGATTCCTAAATTTAATGTCTCATCATTGTAATAGTTTATACAGCTAAAATCTAACTATCTTGCTATATGACAAAAAATTATTATGTTTAAACGAACTCAACACCTATACACTTAAATAGCAACCACTTTTATTTTATTTTAGATAATTCTTAAAATAGTGTACATTGTAAATGTCTACGCTTGGTATACAATATTTTACTTTATTTACATTGAGAAGTAAAAGATTTAAGCATTTTTATTGGTACATAGACTAAACGCTAAGATCGTCTATCCTGATAAGCTGCTCTTGAAGATGTTCTGGTTCATATTCCATCAGGCTGCAATCCGGATATTTTTCATAAATTTAATCCCTCACTCCCTACAATCAAATAGGTGGTACATAATATGTAATATAAGTTCTACTTTATTCATCATTTATAATATATAATATGGTTTCCCTTTCAATGAAAAAACCTATTTGGGAGAGCAAATAAATTTTATTTAGTTAACCTTATAGCAAGGTAAACTTATATCAAGTCCGAGTAAAATAAACTTATCTCTGTAAAGAAATGATAAAAGTTATTATAAACACCTTATAATCAATTTTTATGTAAAATATGTTGCATTCGTTTGTAAGATGATATTTTACCAAATAAAATTGATTATATTAAAATTATTTAATTTTAAAGCTATCTTATGAGCAATAGCAAAAAAAATAAAAATTCTTTTGCATTTCCTGAAAAACTTAGATTTTGTAGATAAGTCTTTTTGACAGATTACATTAGTGTAATTAAATAAGGCAGGCTGGATGGGAAATAAGACAAACTGCAAACAAAAAAAAGGTAATCTCTTTTAAGATTTGTATTTCGCCATTGTGTATGTTTCATTTTAATTAAAAATAGCACGTACTAAGAGACATTTCCATGAAAGTAAAAAGTATTTTCTTATTTCAACTTCAAATTTTACACCTTTTGATTTTATTTGTCTTATATTATTATTATTATCACCACGTCTTACTACCCGTTCGGGTTATAGGCACTTACGCTAATGTGTAATGGTAGGGTGATTGTGAGATGAAATGAAGGAAACAAGATGTCTTGTCAGAGGTGAAGGAAGGGTTTGGTAATCAGATAAATCTTTGCCGGGACCGTGGATTGAACCCCGGCCGCATTTGTCTTATAAATTATAGAATCTGTGATTACTAATATTTATAAAACTTGTGTATTTAAGTCAATAAGATAGGCTGGCATACACGCACACACACTCACACACACAACACACATATATGTATATATTTACAATTATATTTCTTAATTATATTTTCTACTAACTATAAATATTTTACATTAATAAAACACCATTTGTTGACGTTATTGTAGCCTGGCTCACTAATTAGGTTTAAATGGAAAGGACAGATAAATTTCATTACAGTAACCTGACAAATTAAGGAACTAAATGCACACTATATAATGCCCGCTGAAACGACTTAAAGATAATTAACAAATTGATTGAATAATTTCCATTAAACTTACTGAAAATACCACTCGTTATATAATTTTTACAAAACATTTAGTGATAGTATTTTTGTGAGTTACACATCCTATAATACATGTTGAAGGGTAAATGATAAATTATTTAGGAATAATAACCTTCAGTATATCCAGGTGGAATTCAAACTTGGTCGTCCCTATCACAGGTAACCCAGTATTTTGTGAGAGTGATGCCTTATACCGTTCAACCACAAATATGACTTTTAGTCATAAATATAATCTGTATTAGGTACTTCTAAAAAAAAGAATCAAAACTGTTAACTTGAAAGAGCACAGTCGGCTTATAAGGAATCGATCAATCAAGTCTTGACATCTTCAAATGGTCGGAATTGGACATTCAAGTTGATGACAGGCCTGATTCTTTCATGTGAGGGTCATAACTTTACCCTAAGCGATGGCACTGAATGTGATTCCTTCATAGTAGATATTTCTGTTATTTATCCATGCAAAAACTGATTAAACAACTTATTGCTGAATATACTTAGATATTTACACTAGGATGGTTGTTAAGAATTAATATACAGGATGTTTGGAAAAGCATAGCCCAACTTGCACATATAGCATATTTGAACCAAAAGTAATACCAAATACATATACACTTACATCCGGAAAACAAAGTTAATACTATTAAATTGTGTCCGAAGTTTCGGCGTACAGCGCCGGGAAAGCAAGGCCGTTCAATCTTGCATGTACAACAGGTTGCATAGGAGTTAGGTACGTGGTACTACACACCTCGACTTCTTGGAGCGCGTCAGCAAAACATATCACAATTAATAGTAAACAACACACCAGTCCATCTAGGAATGCAAATATGTCCTGAGGCTCATCGTTAACGGTCCTACGTCACAGAAAGTGCTTGCCATTATTGCATGTGCAGTACCACATACCTTACTCCTATACAACCTGTTGTACACGCATGCTTTACAGCTTTGCTCTCCCAACACTGTACACCGAAACTTTGAATGGTATTAGCATGGTTTTCTGGATGTAAGTGTATAGAGATTTTGTATTATTTTTTGTTCAAACAAGCTTTATGTGCAGTTTGGGCTATAAGTTTCCGAACAGCCTGTTTATGAAAACATGGTGGTTGCCTGTAGTCGAAATATACCAACCTAGCGGCCGACACCATTAGCGATGATAAAACCAACGTTTTAGAATAGAGGGTGTCATGTGGCCAGCACAACAAGCACTCCATCCGTTAATTTCAGTTTTTTAAACCGGAGCTTCAACTCATTTACTCAAGTAGCTCCTCAATTGTCCTCATGAGGCTGATTTTGAACCCGTTCCAAGCCTACTGCTTCACAGATAAATCTTGTAAGTGCCGAGAACCGAAACCGGAACCTCTTGAGCTGTAGCCATGGAGGTGAACTGGCGGTCTAGGGGTAAGGTGTCGGATTTCTTTGCTGGGGGTCCAGGGGGTTCAATCCTCGGTCCCAGCACAGCTTTATCTGATTGCCAAACCCTTCCTTCACCTCTGACAAGACACATCTTGTGAATGTCAGGCCTCCACCGTGGTTCGGATTCCACGTTAAACTGTAGGTCCTCCATTTCATCTCACAATCACCCTACCATTACACATTAGCGTAAGTGCGTATAACCCGAACGGGTAGTAAGACGCGGTGCTAATAATAATAATAGTAATAATAATAATAGCAATGCAGCCAGGAACTCTGAACACTATACCATATAGGGGGTCGAGAAGTATTGTATAACAAAGAAAAATAAGAGGTACTTTCCAAAACCAAGATTGCACATCCCCTTTTTATTGTCTAGAACTATATTTTATAAGTAAAATCCTACTTCTATTCATTCAATTGAGATGAAATTCAAAGTCTTATATTCTGATAACAGACAAAGTAAACAAAAGGAGATTGTGATAGTTTTATTGCAATTTGTGACCAATAGTGTTCAATACATTCAACGTACAGCGCTACAGAAACTTACACAGGAAACAAAATTCTTCTTCTTTGTTGGACTTGAAGCTGAATTTCAATCGAAGTCAAGTTTTGTATATTTATGGATATTAGTTCTCTCTGTCAGAAAATATGAAGCTTTAGATAGAATGCAATAAGGATTTATGCGCAGCTAGGCCCATTTTATTGCGGCACGTTAGTGAAAATGCAGACTAGAATACACCCATCTAGAAGCGAGGGGGTCTTTAAAAATATTATTATAAAGACTGGCCTTGTGAAATATTAAGAAATATCTTACTAATTATCTTTATTAAATCAATCTAATACATATTTTTAGGTATTTCGCTTCATTTTTCAGTTTCCATAGGACATATTCATCAGGTTTGTTGCCACCATAGATATTATAATGTGTATAACCTTACTTAACATAACCTATTCTACCAATCCTATCCTCCTGAATGTAGTATAAGCACCCCGATCCAATATCTCACTGGCCGCAAGCTCTATCCCATTCCCGTGGACCTGTGGTTTGTCAAAATTATATATATATCTTTTTTTTACAGATTTGTCTTATTATCTAGATATTTTCATAATTTATTATTATTATAATTTCATGTTTTCGTAACATAGCGACATAAAGGACAGTTGGTTATGGGTTTATTTTTGTTTATTCTTCATGGCAACATAAAAAAAATCTTGTTGGTTTTAGATTGCAAAGAGAGGAAATAGAATATTTTGTAATATAAATATTCATATAATTATACTAAGAAGGAAGAGTAATTAAAAGGGCATCAAAATATCAATAAACTTTTGTATGGATAAATAATTATAACTAGGGCCAAGATGTTGACGTAAGAAATTTAAAATATGTACTTTAAAATACTAAAAAATGGATTTATTTATGACATAAAACTTAAGAAAATGCATCATCAAATGAAAAAATGATCTTATAATGAATGTTTTAAAAAACTTTCAGAAAATAGGCACAAACTAATATATGTTCTTTTAATTCACCTTAGTCTGAGTTGCAATGTACTACAAATGACATTCTCAGGTTGTCGAAAGTGAAGGATCTACGCTTATCTGCCAGCAAGATTTTATTCCTTGAAAAGCTGCGTTCTACATCAACTGATGTGATCGGAGCGTACTTGAAGTGGAGAAGATCGTTAGCTGTTAAATCCTCCTCAATCCGATCTATGGAATATTTCGCGGCAGTTTGGTAAAAGGGGATTAAGTCAAAACTGCTCACTTTTAAGGAGGGTGAAAATGGAATTCAATTCAATCTTTTAAATCAGGATATAGCTTGTTTTTTTTAGGTGACAAAATAATTTGAGCCATCAAAGACCTTACTTTATTTTTTGTAGTAAAATCAAACACTTTTCACTCAATTTAATTTATAGATAATACTTTTGCATTTAACAAGCTAGATGTAACCCATTTTGCACAACCTTTTTATAAACTTATCACATTTTTCAAATCATTAATTTGAATTTTTAATAAGTAAATTAGATTAATCTGACACTAATTAATTTTTCAATGCAAAATAACTAATTAAATAAAAAATTAATGTGAACTTGAAAATTTGTGAAATCATTCACCAAACAAAATAGTCATATGCTACGAATAGGTACAAAACCAAATGTCACTCGTCACTTTCTTCTTCTCCTCCTTGGTCATGTCAGACAAATCATCTGCTCTTTTTAGCCCTTTATAAAATTCCTTGAACACCTGTGGTATGTACGGCAACCAATAGAGGAGATCATTTTTCTTTTCTTTGCTGATAGGCACAGGACCTTTGTAGCTAAGAAGAGGTTTTAGCATTGATGAACATACCCTGCGTCGGAAGCTAACTTCAACAAACGGGCTATCTTTTTGTAAGTCTTTTTTTTTATGTAGCTCACAATTCCATTTAGATTTGTTTCATAACGCAAACAGAGAACATCTTTCCAAACAAATTTTGATTATCACTGGGGTTTTTCCTTAGGCTGGAGATCTTCGTTTAGGAGGCCAGAAAAACCATAAAAGTCTGATCGACGCATTTCTTCCACATAAAACGGATTTGGTTTCCCACGCAATCTAACTAGCTGCATCCAATTATGAGGATGATAAATATGTGTAACGATGTTCCAAATGCCAACAACATCTAATACCAACCACCCTGTAATATGGAGCTTCAACACTCACTAAGTTTGGCGTGCCTCCTCTCCGTCAGATGGGACGCTGACACACACCATCAAGACGTCCACTCCCGCGGCTTGAACAAGTTAGACTGAAGCGAGGCCCTAGTCAACAACTCGCTCGTCATCGATGCCCGGCCAATATGAAACTAAAATTCAACTTGAACAAGGGTATTTCCTGTTCCGGCCCGAGGATGTTCTATTATCTCCGAGAAATCACTCGGCTGTCCGCTAAGCTTCCAGAGCGCTAGTCGTCTCCCTTCCTTTTGTTCTATGTATATACCCTCCTTCCCCCCCTCTTTTGAGAATACGTTGGGACTGTTTTGTGCTATAAAATGGCTAATGTGGGTTGAAGCGACACTCATTGTACCACTGGCTTAGACAAGGTGAGGGCGCCGGTGTAATACTAATTCTTGGGAAATATTCTTCAAAATTCATTTTCGGTTTAAATTATGGGGAGGGAACACGTATTCAAAATTACCTTTTGGGCCTTTTGTTGTTATTAAAACTCTCTGGATGGGTTCTCTAAATTGGTTTTAAGGCGGTTAAACCGCTAATCTATTATGTTAGTCTGCAGGGAGAAATCCTGGTTAACTTAAGTACTGCTTGGGTACTAGCGGCGCGCCCTTATCTTAAACGTTAGGTTACTATGCGGTTGCCTTGACATTTTCTAGGGGTATTAGAAATTATATACTTTCGTACTAGATACGAAGATTGTTTCGTATCCCATTATTTCTGGTAGGTTTTTTTTTTGATAAGATGTATGAGTGTTACGGCAGGTTGCGTAACTCATTCTAGCCATTTAACCTCTATTATTCTATGTTTTTCAAGTATTTGTAGGCTCTCTATTTTGGTCACATAGTGTCAGACGTCTTTTGCGTCTTTGTATATTGTTAACTAAACATCAGCCATCGTGGCTATTTGAATAATTCGCGCCTTTGTGGCGGGCTATTTAAATAATTCGCGCCTTTTTGGCGGGCTGTTTAAATTTAAATCTCACGGCTTTCAGCCCAACTATTTCCCCTGAGAGGGATGCAAATATTATAAATTTTTGTAACGACTGAGCTTATGTTTTGCCGCATGGATCATAGGCTCTTGATGCCTGTTTTCAGTAATTCTTTGTACCAGCTCTACCTTTGTTATTTTACCAAATTGTAATAAAATATTATCTTCTCTTGTGAACCCATGGTTGTTCTTTCACATGCACCCTTCCTAGTGGTGGGCGTCACATATGTGTCATGCTACCTTTCTCCTTTTTTTCTAATATTGAGTGGTCAGTTTCACACTCCATATGAGTATGACCTGGAATTAGGAAATTAGGATTAACCGTTTTTACATTATTGTTATTTTTTAATAAAGACAAAAACATTGCTGTAATATTACTGTTTTTGTTTTGCCCTCCAGCTGTGTCTGAATACAGGGTACCCTCTTCGATTTCCTCTGAAATGCAACTTGATAAATACATGAACAAACAAAAAGCTATATGATTAGCTCCTCTCCCTGCAGTGGCTTCATTCCACACAAAGCAATAGTCTTTGCCACAATCACAATCATTTACAGTTACGTTGAAGGTCCATAGTTTCCTTTTATAAAAGGAAACTGATGTAGTAAGATCTGTTGTTGGCAAACACTGTTGCAAATCCTATACAACATTTTTAACATTGTATTTGTTCTTGATTCAGCCTTGTCTTCTGCTTTTCTCAAGTACGCATTGTCAGCTTATTGATGGTGAATTTTTATCATCTCTTCAGTTACAGCCTTAGTTTTCACTGGTACAAGGGAAAGCTGCATTTTGAATCACCCTTACCACATGTCTCTTTGGTCTTTTTATAGAAATATTCATTGTGTGAAGTATTTTTTCAACGTTTGGTCGTCCAACTGGACTTATAGATGGAAAATTGTTGTACTCTTCATAGAGTCTACTAACTGTATAATTTGATGGAAGATACTTTTTCTGATAATCTCGCCTCGTATAGTTACTCTCATACTTAGCACTGACTCAATGTGTTGACACACTTTATCGATGTCTTCAGTCCACTCCTTTGGTGGGGAATGTAATCCTCTTTGATTACAAGAATACATTCCTGAAAAGTATTTTCTAAGAACTATCTGTTTTCTCCAAGAGTTTTTAAGAAATAGGTCTTGTATATGTCTTTATTATTCTCATCAATTCTAAGGTGATATTCGTAGGTTACCATTCTAAGCTACCCTTTTCCGTGCATTCTCATCAAAACGCTCTAAGAATTTCATTCTACTTCGGCTCAAATGTTTGCATTGCCTATGTGAACTTTTTCATCTTTTTATGTCACATATTCTAGCCCTAGGTTATGTTTGATTTTTTATTTATTCTTTCATGTTCGTAGTTTTTCTTTTCAAACGTTTTCTTTTCTTTCGCACCAGTTGGACATCAACATTTTTTATCACATAATCTACATTTGCTATTTATACAAAATAAGATGTATTCACATCCATCAGGTCATCCCCCGATTCCGAAGAATCTTAAAGTGTTATATTGTTTTGGATCAAAATGAGGATCGTTGATAGAATCATTAGAATATAAAATTCCCATAAGATCAGGTATACTAAGAGGAGGACTGGTACCTAAAATTAAAAAAAAGTCCTTTGATAATATTAATAAATGATAATCCACGATATAATCAGGTTTATATCTCTTGCTTATAATATTTTAATATGCGAAGTGAGTAAATACGTCTTAAAAAGTAACTAACAGATCTGTACAAAAAAAAACACTTGAAATACCAAATACAACATATAAAGCTTATATTATATAATTTTTAGAGGAATAAGGCTCCAAAAATTATATATTTTATATTGTATTATTTTCTTTGTGTATGAAATTATCAAAAACTATTTTTATCACCACAGGATGGTTTTAATAATGTGTCGTTTCCGAGTGCCATTGTTAAACTAATTGAAATATAATATTTACATTTTCAATATTACACTTGATTTCAAATATTATGCTGATCAAAATAAAAATAAAACATTGGTTAGCCTTTATAAAACCAAACAAACCATTAAAGTTAATAATATTGACATCTACAACAAGGTATATATTGATCATACACTTACCTGGGCCGCTTTCTCCATCAACATTTGAACAAAACGCTACAAGCTTTTTCCCACGACTAAACATTGTATTGTTAAAACTCTGAACTATGTACTGGAAATAACGCAATATAAATGAATAAATACTTCTACAAAACAACTACTGTAAGTGTCAAACACCTGGCATTATTATCTCTGCCAACTTAATAAATCTATTTAAATAAATAATTATTTCATGAATCAGGTTAACCAACCCTGTTTTTCTATTTCGCATTGAAGTATTAATATATATAATCATACATAGCTTTATACTCTAACTTTTATTATTATTTATTTAATTAATTTGAGTTTTGTTAGTTATGTAACTAAAAATTAACATGGTAATATATTCTTCATGGGATAAGTTGTTGACTTAGCTCATTTTGACTATTAGAAATTGAAAAAAACCTATTGGGTTAAATTATCATAGCTCCTACAAAACGTATATACCTTAAGTTCAAAGGAAGATCAGTTGCTTATCACATTTTATAAAGCACATATCCCCTATCATCCTATAAGATACCTTTAAAAATAACGGTTTCTTGATCGTGGATGACATAACCCTTTTTACCTAGGCTTAATATGATAATGTGCTACGCGCATAAACGGACCTCAGCTAACACACCTTCGTGGCCAGTCTGTAGATGACCGTAATGGCTTACAAATTAAATGAAGTATACACGGAATGAACGTTTATCTTATTTCAATATACAATTTTGTAGTGATCGTATAGTGGGTTCAATTAATTAAAGAAATCATATATTTAAATTTATATTAGTAATTCATTCGATACACTTCACGCGTCTTATTTAGTGTGAGAGTCGCCGGTAACCGATTTAAAGTGAATTACAATATCCACGGCTTAGCCGTGATCTAATATAACTACTACGCGCTATCACGCCTGATTATTTTTTATTATAATAATTATATCCGCGGCGACTAACCGAGCGACTAACGCGAGGTGTCGTTTAAAGGTTCACAAAAACATGACCCCCAGAGTTCCCCTGGGAGCGTCCTTGGCCGTAGCCCGGTGAGACAAGAGTAATGAGTCTCCTACTCGACTCAACAGATACCATATTTTAAATATTGGGACAATACTCACATTGGTCCTTAAGATCCAACATGGACGAACCAAACTGTCCCCCGAACCGTTAGCGCGGTCCAAGACAAGGGAAGAAAGCTTTTAGGAAGTTACTGTTGTTTGGCGGCGACTCTCACACTCTTCCTGGCTGACAGGTTATTGACCTTCCAATACCCCGTTACTGCCTACGGGGTTGCTAACCCATCTTATTTTCTAACGTGTTCATAAAGAATTGCATCAAATGTAGATCTAATTTCTGTACTTATCCCATTTTTAACATTTTTAGACTTGACCCCTTTTATCCCGAGCAGCAGCGATTTATTACCACAGAGTATATCTGAGATTTGACACAAAGTTTTATACCTGATATTCCTGTCCAGCACTTTTTTTCAGTTTACATGCAATAGCTGTAACAATTTTTCCACGAGCGTTGATAACACCGGTCTCCACCTGTTTGTCTAGTGAAATTGAATCTACCATTTCCTCACCCCTTTTTTCTAGTGATGTGATAGTTGTCGCGAATACTGCAAAGTTCTACTTAATAAATGCCAAACTGCCCTCTGTGTTTTGCTCAGAGAACATATTTTGAGCAATTTGTATTGAATCAACTTCTTCACAGTCAAAAATCTGTACTATTTGTTTCATAGGGTTTTTCTTCCCTAAAAGATTGTCTACTCCTCCACGCTAATGTTCCTCTAAATTTTACCTTCCTCATCTCCCGCTTAAGAGTAATCTTCATATATGCATATAAACCAAACGGGTAGTAAGAAGGGGTAGTAAAAATAAATTGGATTTACAGCGCTGTAGGTAAATAAATATATATTTTAGTCGTTTGGAAAAAAAAGAAGATATTTTTGAAAATAGTTTGGATAAGTTCGCTTTTGAAAAGTTACACCATTAATTCAACTGTTCTAAACTTTCAATGATTTATTCTATAAATCTTTTTTTTTAATCTCCAAAATAAAAAAATTGAGGAAATAAATATAAAACCAACGAACAAGTCAGTATTTATAGGTCGGTCCTTCCACACCATTTCTAAACCAAAAGCGAACAAAATAAATGTGGCTCATAATCAACCTGGAAAACTGATAAATAAAATAACATTACGAACCAAATAACCTGAACCATAATATCTACTAACTTCTAATTTAGCATTATTAGAGCTCCATTAATTATTAGCTATTTTTTATGTTATCCTCATTTACAATATATTAATTATACTGGGAATTAGGCCTGTCTTAAAGGCACAAATTTAATATTTTTCTAAAAAAGATGTTGCGAGATTTGGGTCCATGACTCTGCCAGGTTATCTGGATTGATTTGTTTCAAGTTTTAGATTTATCTAATAAAGATATTATCAGCCATAGGCCAAAACTTTATAGCTCTAGTAATTTGCTCACGGTGCTATGAATTACCATAGAGGCCACCCCTCAGCAAGAAAAGAAAAAAGGTCTATGCATTTTGTGGGTAGTTACAAAACTTAAGTAATCAGCGTGAATCTTTAGCTTTGTAACTATTTGTGAAGTTTTAGAAAAATCCTGGACAAACAAACACCGCGTGAATTTATTTAGATATAAATATTTTATTTACAACACTACCAATATAATACTTAGCATAGCCATCCATCCCAGGTATATTTATCTAAAACCAATTAGACCAATTTAGTTGAATCAGTAAACAAAAAATTGGCTCTTGGTCAAAATAATTAACTTTGAAAACGATCATCTTTACCCACCAACCAAACTATTAATTATATAGCTTTCAGACAAGTATATTATAAATTTTGACGAATGTTGTTTTATTTCTGGTTTTTCTTATTTACTTTAATACAATTGTAGTTTTCAGCTACATATTCAAAAATATTAATAGTGAAATAAATATACTAGTTGTGTAATCTATCTTACAGGGGATAGGAATATTTAAAAAGGGCAATGCCTCCCCCTCACCCCCTCCATTGCTCTCTTATTACTAACGGCATAGGTGAATTGTACTATATTATTTACTAATAAAGTGGATATTAATTACAACATTTAATAAAGTTGTAAGTAACCAAATAAGTATTCATTTACGTATTGGATGTCCCCTATCTGTAGAATACAGATATTCTTAGCACAAGTGTTAAAGGAGAGAACCTATTAGGTCATGCACTGGCAGGGCCCTGTTTTTAATACTATTATAGATCTATTTTCGTTCAACCGCGGATGTATATGGAAAAAGGGGTTTTCGGGAGGAGAGGGGGAGGGAAGACCCACTTCATCTTCATCTTTCACCCTCACTCCCCATGATCGATCGCCCTAGGTCAATCCCGATGTGAAATCTTTTTTTTTTGTTCTCCAACCTAAAAAATAAACCCTCTTTCTCAAATGTTTACATTCACAATTTTTAATCACACCGTAAAGTTGGGTACTTTCTAATTTATAAAAAAAAGTATTTCTTATTTATACCTCGAACAAACCTATTCCCTCTAAATTCACGGTCTATAACTGCCATTTAAAAAAAAAAAATTCCTTCATTGTCTCACCAATTTTATTTCACATCCTTCAACCTCCAAAGCCTTATTTTAAATACTTTCCTTATTTTTATCGCCCATGAAGAATATTAACAATAATAATATTTCAATGTTTTGTTAAATAATATTGTGTTTCCTCCATGTATAACTTCCCCGAAAAAATATCTTAATTTAGTTTTTTATTATTATTATTATTTAGCACCGCGTCTTACTACCCGTTCGGTTTATACGCTTTAAGTACTAATTACGCTGATGGATTAGGAATTGGGAAGTATGAATTAGATGAAGTGAACCTGCATTTGCTTGGAGGGAGAGTGGAAAAACATTTAGGATAAACCCCCACCAGTTCACCCGACCGAGATTCGAACCTCGATCTCTCCATCCTCAGCAGTCGAGCTCGACACGACTAGCGCGTTAGCAAACAACGCCACTGAGGTGGGTCTTAATTTAGTTACGTTAGTGCGGTAGAAGTGAGGAAAGTAGAATTTGAAGAGAATTCACCAGTTTTTTCGTTGAGGGAAAACCGGAAATCATTTAGGGTAATATATTTTCAGAATAGATCAAGAGCTTCAGCTGAGGAACATATGTCTTCACGTATGAATACGTGAAAATATTAATGGTAGTTACATTTATAGCCAACTTCATACCAAAATGTTACTATTTACACCCATACCGATGAGCATAAAAGATTAAAGACCTCAGTATAGTCTTGTCTGGTTTACTGGTGACGGGAGCTCAAGGTTCAAATCCCGGATAGATATAGTGAGACCCGTGTCCTTCTACCTATTCAGCTTATACGCAATATATACTAATTACGCTAATGATTTAGGGATAATAAGGGTCGAATATAGAGGAAGTGTACCATAATTTGAGTGGAGGTAGCGTGGAAAAACATTTAGGAAATTCCACCCTCATTACACCTGACAAGGATCCGAAACAAGATTTCCCTGTCATCGGCAGTTTAGTATCCATCCATGCAAATTCGGGTACACTTATTCTAAATTCAACTTTCCTCATCCTTAGCTCACTATCGTAATTAAGTGACCTGGCGGTCTAGGGAGTAAGGTGTCAGACTTCTGTGCTGGCGGCCGGGGTTCAATCCTCGGTCTCGGCACAGATTTATCTGATTACCAAACCCTTCCTTCACCTCTGACAAGACATCTTGTGAATGTGGGGAATGCCAGGCCTCCACCGTGGTTCGGATTCCACGTTAAACTGTAGGTCCTCCATTTCATCTCACAATCACCCTACCATTACACATTAGCGTAAGTGCGTATAACCCGAACGGGTAGTAAGACGCGGTGTTTAAAACAAAACACTCACCCAACGAAGATGTTTGCAAACCTTTTTCCCCGCTGAAAGCTAACAAGACTATCTTTTACGGTTCCACTATGATCCGGCTTGTAATATAGGGTCATAGGCAAGACTGCTACATTTCATGATAAATGATTAGTACATTTTATCAAAATTCTTACATTTCTATCCTCACTCCACTAGTACTAACATCCTGATAATCTGTGCATGCAGTAATACTAGTAGCTTAAAAAATAAACAAATACATAGTATAAGTTTGTTTTCTGTTTGACTTGAATAACGAGGAGAAAATATGGTACAATGCACGGTAAAAACTACCTCTCTTGTTTTTATTAAATAGATACATTTACCAAAAACTAATAGGATTTTTGAAACGAAATGATATGCAGTGTTGCAGAAATACTCCACTAAAGAGAATAAATAAAATATTCTTTTACTGAAACATTGAAAATTAGGAACATCTATGCCACCAAATAGCATAACAATCAAATAACAATAACATTTCAAAGACCCCATATATATATATATATATATATATATGTATATATATATATATATGTATACTTATAGCTAAGAGACTATTGGTTTTATAAATATATATTTAAACTAAGATATTTTATACTGGATAGTACTACAACTTTAGGTTATGTTATATGGTATCTGATATATGTGTGGAGATACGATCAAATTTGGAAGTTTCTGCTTATTTAAATTGAACTTAAATTAATTTCCTAGGAAAAACGAGAGTAACGACTTAGTTTATAATGTTAAACAATACCTAGATACATAATTTAATCAAAATCGCTAGGGCGGATTTTGAGAATAACGATTTTTTCTCTTTGTGCCCTATATTATTAATCTATCCTTAATATTTTAGGTTTGATATAAAAAGAAAGGGGTAGGCCATGTAAGATGTGACTAAGTATTGCAGCTGAATGTAAGAAAAAGATTTACATCAAGAGTGTTACGAATTAAAGATCATGCATGACTCGGTGTATGGTTGTTGTTGAAGCGAAGGGAGTATACGGGGATATGGAGGTGTGGAGAAAGTTAGTGAGGATGGATTAAGTACGGAGTTGTTTTTTTATATATATGCACAGTTGCTTGCCTGCCTCGTAAGGGAATGGCGTGATTAGGTATGCATGAAATGTATGTATGTATGTATTGTATTGTATTGTATTGTATTGTATAATATCAAATTCCAAATAACCCTCGGGTGAACCTTTTTAAACCCCTATAGAAGTTTTTATCCAATCGGTAAAATAGTTTAAGCATCTATGTCAAGATACAGGCAGACATAGAGACAGTATCACAAAAATCATATTTCAGTTTCAGTGGTTCATTAAACTTCAACATTTATCAAAATCTTAGAATGTTTTTTTACGATCACAATACTTCACTCCGAAGGGTCAATAGAGAGAGAGAGAATAAGTCAATATCAACTTCCAGTCCAAGGAGAAATAATGGAAAATATTTCAACTAGAAGTCCACATAGACATATTAGCACCGTAATATAGTTGAGAAAATAACATAATTACTTTTATTGAAGGCTGAGAGGCAAAATGTTTACACAAATACTAGTTTTATTTACTTAAAATAAACGCTAAAAACTATCCAAGGATTTAAACTATTTGAATGGTTTAATGGCCAAGTGAGAATAAGTTGATAGGTTTTAAAGATTATTGAAATAAAAGAAACAAGTGTGTTTCTTGGAAATAAACTGGGTTTAGTTGGTGAAAAGACTTTAGCATTACGGGAAACGTTCTAGCCTGATATATATTCACCTCCATACGCTTACTTTTCCGTTTGCTCAAGCATATCTAAGCGTTTTCCGATAAATTGAACATAACAACTTTTGTTTCTCTTTCACGCCAAGTCAAATAGTTCAAACTGAAAGTTTCGACGACTAAATTCCAATTCATTTGAATTTCTAAAGAATTATATCCATACATACATATGGATATCACAAGATTTATGTTAAAACGTTCCCAGAGAAGTTAATTTACATTTATATCTGATAAAAAAAACTGGCCACTTTTTAACAGAGATGTTATTAAAGTATTTATATAATTGGTGAAAATATGGAGGGTAGATTTACGGAACGTTCATTTGAATTTGAGCAGGGAAAGGGTCGAAAACCAACCCCCATTACACCCTTATGGTATTATAGTCCATAAACTTTCTATCAAGTCTTGTCACTTATTACAGTAGACTATTATAGTCTAATTTTAATAGGTAGAATCTAATCTGGCAGTTATAGAAACTACTATCTAATGCAATGTATTGATGTTATCTTTAGTTGTAACTTTTTATATGCAAGCTAGAGCAGACAATAATGACGCATTAGTCTGTGTACTCATCTTTGGGAACATTAACTAGCTTTAAAAGCGCTTTAAAACTCTAAAATTAAGTAAACAATTAAGATAAATCAAGTTTATCATTTTTTTAAAGTGATTTAATTCGTCACCTAAGTGTCTAAGGCACGCAAATTGGTCTATTATCTCTAGAGATGTGAGACAGAAAATTTTACGTTTTAGAAAATTCTTATTTATTATTTCTATAACACAATTTCAACTGATTAAATGGAACTAATGTAAACGAGATGTAGTCTGGCAACGGTCTAAAGCACTCCTCTCACAATAGACTAGACTGGCAATGACAAGGAGATTGGGTTTCCGATCCCGGTCGGGTGCACTGAGAGCGGTTTTTCTAAATGGTTTTACACTCGTACTACACGCAAATGTGGGTTAAATACCTTTAAATTCAACCTTGATTATCCCTAACACGTTAGCGTAGTTAGTATATAGTAGTAAACTAAACAAGTAGTAAGACGTGGTGCTAAAAATGCAGTAAAGAAACAAATGAATGCAAGCAATTGAGTCGTTGGCACGAACAACGTTGTAACCCACAAAAACAAAATTTTTGGGAAAATGACATAATTTATTTCAAAGTCTTATTACTATTAAATAAAGAAGGTCTCTCGATGTTTACATTACACTAATCATCTTTCAATATTTCACGCATAAATTTTCCACAAAAAAAAATTGCAAAAAAGTAGATAATTGAAAATCTTTCTTTTACCGTGGAACAAGGTTGTAAGTGACACAGTTACAACGTTTTTCTCTTAAGCAAAAGGGTAGACTAGGAGGCTATATGTGGAAGAACATAGTATAACAGTAGATTTATTAGGTACCAAAATTGGCATACAAAAGAATCATAGTGTTTCGCTTCTAAAAAATATTTTAAGATCTTATTATTTATGAGTTTTAGAAAAAATATTTGTCTTATATATAAAAAAATCTTGCATGGTCTTGTAGTAAAAGGCACTAAATTGGTCCTATTAAAGGTTTAATATAACACAACACTTCTTGTCACGTGAGTGAGGGATCCCTAGTTGGTTTTTAGATCTTGATAGAAAGATCTACACTCATTAGGCATGTACTCAGTCATTTTCAGGAGGTCGTCCTTCTTCTCTTTTTTTACTGATAAATACTCAATGTATAAGGCTGGAAGCCTCTCGACATTCACAGGTGCCAGGTATCCCGAGTTTTTCCCCCTCCTCTTCTTAGCCATACAAAAATATTGAAAGGGCTGGAGAATGTTGTGACTTGTTCTGCCTCGAAGGGTTGAAGGGTCATCTGCAGTTATCTGAAGCCAATGGTAGTCAGTTATTTTGAAATCCTTCTTGTTAAGGCTACCTTCGACCACTGTAAAATCCTTGAAATCATCACTGTCCATCACCCACACCTGAAAAGGATGTCCAGTAGTTTTTGCAGTGGCGATTACTTGGACCCAATCTGTTGGAAGATACACTGGAAAGTTTTTCTTATTTCTCTCAATGAGAGCAAAGTCTCTGTCACATGGAAGGAAACTATGTCCAGTGACAAGGAACTTCTGTTCAACTGATGTGAAGAACTCTCTAGTGACCAAGTATTGAAGCAGAGCAATCATGCGCCAGTTGTTATTCTGTCCGACGCACCGGTCAGACCANGTGTGGTAACAGTGGTATTTCCACGAGGTCGCGTTGAACTGAAGGACTTGCCCCTTGTAAGGCATGGTCACGCTCGATATGTACTGTACATCCACTGTTTCATGTCGTTAAGTCGACCCCCCTCAAAATCCCGTAAACCTTTCAAGACCCCTATTCTTGTCTTAACCAATTTAATGTGTGTATTTAGGAGCCTCTGTCACGTCTGGCTTGCAGAAAACTTAGATACAGAGAAGTAGGAAACTTTTTTTTAAGAGTTGGCAAGGGGGCGGAGGGTACTATTAAGAATCGTTGATAAAATTATATGGGTGTTTGTCAAAGCTTCGTAAGAAACATGTTACGACAAATATTTGAACATTGGGTGTCTCTAGAGGCGATTTTAAAGAATGCATTAATGGCCTTTAGAGATTTTATTAATAAATAGTAGGTATATAAGAGTTTCTATTAACACAGCTAACAATTTAATCGTATGCATAATTACTCTTTAGTATTATAATCTCGAAAGTTCATTGCCGCACTTACGAAAGTATGATACCTATCCCTATCTTGAGCTAGTCTATCCAGTCCACCTAATTACACACTATCCCTGTCTTGAGCTAGTTATATCCAGTCCACCTCAACATACACTATCCTTATATTGAGCTAGTCTATCCAGTCCACCTAATTACACACTATCCCTGTCTTGAGATTGTTCTATCTAGTCCACCTCATTACACCCTGTTCCTATCTTGAGCTAGTTCTATCCAGTTCTCCTATTTACACCGTATTCCTATCTTGAGCTAGTTCTATCTAGTCCGCCTCATTACACCGTATTCCTATTTTGAGCTAGTTCTATCTAGTCTGCCTCATTACACCGTATTCCTATCTTGAGCTAGTTCTATCTAGTCCGCCTCATTACACCGTATTCCTATCTTGAGCTAGTTCTATCTAGTCCACCTCATTACACCGTATTCCTATTTTGAGCTAGTTCTATCTAGTCCACCTCATTAAACCCTATACTTATCCTGAACTAGCTCTATCTAATCCACCTCATTACACAATATCCCTATCTTGAGCTAGTTCTATCCAGTCCACCTCAACATACACTATCCTTATCTTGAGCTAGTTCTATCCAGTCCACCTAATTACACACTATCCCTGTCTTGAGATTGTTCTATCTAGTTTACCTCATTACACCCTGTTCCTATCTTGAGCTAGTTCTATCCAGTCCGCCTCATTACACCGTATTCCTATCTTGAGCTAGTTCTATCTAGTCCACCTCATTACACCCTATTCCTATCTTGAGTTAGTTCTATCGAGTCAACCTCATTACATTGTATCTCTTTCAGGTCCATTCTAATGTTATCTCCCCATTGGGTTGTGGCATTTGGCTACAATTAAATAAGATACAAGTTGGAGAGAAATAAACAACTTATCCAATTTTAGCATCCCAGCGCCTCTTGACAACAGTTCGGCGAGACAACGAAAACACAACCGACCATAACCGCGCCGTGTGATGGACTGACAGAGCCCAACAATATTCAAATGGCGGCCACTAGAGTTCGCTACATAGCGAAACTTTCCTAAGAACTTAAGAAGGGAAGAGATGACTCTTCCAATCTAGCCTAGAACATTCCAGTTCTTTGGAGTTTGTGATCGAAGCTAAGTTTGTCACGCGTATCCCCCCTTAGTGATACTAATATGTTCCCCCACCTTGATCCTCTCCTTCCATGTTTCTCTGGGTTTTCAAGCATATATAATGTCGTTATAGCAACATGTCCGGCACTCTTGGACTAGGCTTTAGATTGAGGAGTACGTAGCTGTGGCTACAAGTATTTAAAATATAAGAACAAATTTTCTTTCGGCTTAAATTATATTTTTTTTTTAGTGTAACCTTTTCTACATCTCTTTTCAGCCTTTTACGATTAATTGTTTTATGGGTAAATAATAATCGTTTAAATCATAGACCAATATTAAATTTGATGACATTATGAAATTATTTAAAGACTATGAAATTGAGTATTATGTTTGTTTTGTAGAGAGTGATATATATCTAATTTTGAATATTACAGTTTGATTTGATAGATAGACGAAAGAAATCATGGTAGCAAGGTCTAATTTTGTGGTTTGCTAATGAATACTTCTTTAATGAATTCTCACGCTTTCATTTACAATAATGGGAAAGTTTATCTTGTTGTTTTAAATTACTCTTGCGAGTTATCTGGTCTTTTCATTATATTACGTATTTTAATCGAAGATGTTTTCTCGTAAAATGGGAATATGAATTAAAGTATTTTTAATGACTGATGATAGAAGTCTTGACCACTCACTTTTGATTACTGTCTGGTTGAAATATTTTTTTATTTACATATATGCGTATTGTGGAGATAGAAATACATTTCAAAATAGTTTTTATTAGGGGCTATTTAACGTAACTTAACAAGCAGGATCCTTGTGGAAAGTGATGGTTAAAATAAATAAAGTAATTTACTTTCTCTTGCAAATGTTCAAATGTAATTCTATATTTAAAGTTGATATTATTTTCTTTATATTAACCTTTCATATACATGATAAATATTATATATTTACACACGCTACGATTATCGCAATAATTTTTTGTTATACTATCATATATGGTTCTATCTGTTGAAATGTATATTATATACATATATTTCATTTTATTTTCAATGAATAAATATAAAAGAGGCATTCTTTGGGTTTTTCCTAAATGCTATGAATAGTGAGCATACCTTTAGGATATTTGTTTGTTTACTTATTTGTTTATTCATCCTTTATTCTTTTTGGGATCTTATATACTTTTGAGGAAGGCCGTCTAACAATCATTTCCGCAACCAGACGAGTTGCGTGCTCTTGAGTTTCAGGTGTCTGTACTCAAACAATTTAAACAATTACTCAAGCGACTCACTCTGATTGTGTTAATAATTTTTTGAACTATTAGATCCTTCTATTTTGATTAGTTAGGTAAAGGAGGTTTCAGGGTTATCCAGTAAGTGACCTGAACACAATGCATGGTGCATGTCCTGCTCAGCGTAATCTACGAGATTTGAATATCCTAACACTGGCTGGTGATAATCGCAGGGTATATAGCCTATCACATTATTATGTAATCCCCCACCCCCATTATTTCAGTTTCTCCTTGTTCAAAATATCTTCCCTTAGCACCTTGTTTCCGAGCACCCTAAATTTGTTTTCGCCATCTATAGAGAACAACCGGTAAAAATATTATTTACATATTTTGAGATTTACATTTCTTTGAAAGCAGAATATAGGTTAACAACTTACAGTCGAGTAATAGCACGTATTTCCCGATTGTATTCTTTCCCAAAATTCCAAACTAAGATCGTTATTGCAAGTTAAATTTGTAACTAAATATTTAAACTCATGCCAAATAATAAGCCTATATTTTTCACATTAACCTCTTGATTATCGTCCTCAATCTATTATCTACGTGCGACAATATCATAGTCTTTTTATAAGTATGTATTTGAGTAAATATGGAATAAGAACGGATAATTTTTCTCTATTTAATATGCTTATAGTCAGTCACCTGTCACTATGCTCATGACAAATATCCAAGACCCTATAGAGATTATTACGTGCACAAAATTAAAATAAACAAATCTACTATATTCCATAGATATATTATTGGTTTTGGTTGAAAAAGACTTTTGGTATAAAAACTGTTCAGTTACTGATATTAACTTGCGTACCATTACCCATTATCTGAAGTTAGAGTTTAGCTTCTCAAATACAACCATACAAACTTCTATAAAAAAATTTTTTATTTTTTTTTACTTTATTTTGGTAGAGGAGGAAGAGTGGGTTAGACCAGGCTTAGGTATTTAAACTAAAACTAAACATTCCCAGTTATGATCAGAAATACTAATCGTTAATGGGACACGTTAAGAGATTCCACATTGATAGTAATTAGAATAGATATTTAAAAATATAAATTTTCTCTAAATAGTTTCTAAAAGAATCCAACTAACCAAAGAAAAGTTAAGGTGAACAATCTGGGATATACAATGAGTTGGAGAATAGAAAGCCCCCAAAACACTCATTCCCTTGCCAATCATTGAGTATTAATATATAAGGAGGTGACCTGGCGGTCTAGGGGTAACGTGTCGAACCTCTGTGTTGGTGGTCCGGGGTTCAATCCTCGGTCCCGGCACACATTTATCTGATTACCAAACCCTTTCTTCAACTCTGACAAGATGTGTATTAATCACAGTGGTTCGGATTCCACGTTAAGCTGTAGGTCCTCCATTTTATCTCACAATCACCCTACCAATACACATTATCGTAAGTTTGTATAACCCGAACGGGTAATAAGATGCGGTGCTAATAATAATAATAATAATAATAATAATATAATACAAGGCTTCCACCCAAACTGGACATATTTTCAACGTCATGACTGAAACTTGTCCCTCAACACGTAGCAAGGACACAGTGAGTCAGTTGCCCCATTAAACTTTTTTCGTTAGTTCTCTTTAAAGTTTCGTTAAACTTTTGATATTAATTTTAAATTGTGAGATACGTTTAATGTTGTTACAAATTTATCTTGCTGAAAAAACAATCTCACTGAATACAAGCACCTAAATTAGTTAGACGAATGTGCTATAGCCAGAAAACCAATCCAAATGCTGTTTCCATCATTCTGCTCATTAAATCATTCATCAAATTTTAGTATGATTTTTCTTTTAAAATTATTGTATATCGTTCTAGTTTTTTTACTATGGTTCAAATAATTTAAATTGTCTTGATTCCACTGTTTTCTAAGGTAGACAATAGAACAACGCACCATTACGTGACGCATGGTTCGAGCTGCAATACCTAATTTAAGTTTTATCCGGAAGGGTGAGACAGTAGATCTAGTAATGATATATTATTTAAATTGATATAAAAATATAATTTAAACTATAAACTTTGTTACCCACAAAATAAAAGAGCACTAATTGATTATTTAATTATATAATCATTCTCAAGATAATCAGAACTACAGTCGTGAATGCCACTAAAACTTTTAAAGTAATAAAAGAGGTTTTTTTTAATATTCAAATTAAAACATTGTTTTAGACATATTAAAACTCTGATATTAAACCAAATTTCTTGGTTGAAATGTTCTACAAGCTTATCTTTTTAACTTACAATTGCAAATGTAATGTTCAACCTTCTTACATACTCTGGATGTTTTTGCTTATATTTTCAAACTTTCTCCTAGGCAAAACTTTAGATCTGCATTTTAAAAACTCTCGTTTTTTCTTTCCATTTTTCTACCCTTCCTTGAATCCTTTCTTTTTACAGGTTTTTATGTAGACATTACGCATGTACTTTTGCCAGGATAGCTAAGCTAAAGCGTTGTACTTTGATCTTATAACAAAAGTCAAGAAAAATATAGCCACTTTCTTACAAAAAGTATGTGAGTACTCATACTATGTTTATGTTTTATTGTTAATATCTAATGACTATTCATACTTAATATTGCTTTATTAAAAAAATTCACACATACATTTTAAATTTAAGTTATTTTATCTCAGAAAAAATAATTAGTTCCATAAATATAATATGTAAACTGACTTTTTTTTTCACCGAGTCTTAATACCCACCGAGGCTATGAGCATACATTATTATGTTCTTAGAATATGGATGACGAAGTTACAATATTATATGAATTATACCTGCAGTAGCGTTTAAAAATAGTGGGAATCAATCTAGGGAAAAAACCACTCTAAGTACACTTGCCAGGGACTCAAACCTGGAGCTCCCCGTCAACTGCAATCCAGCCTAGCATGAGAGTGATGCGTTAGGCCCAAGAGCATTCGACGACTGGCCAGGGGGCTACTAATCCAAACCACTTTACTGAGTCAATCTTACTAATTTTCAATAATATTGTAACTGGCTTGTTAACGATCAAAAGGATTAAGAAATAAAGAATATTTTAATCTGATCAATCTCATTATTATTTATTTTCATTTCAAATACAAACAATTTCATTTGTTCTTAAATATACATATTGAATCCCTCTAAGGATATTTCGAAGTAATTGTATCAACTCACGTTCTAAACATTGAGGTTATGTTATGACATTACTCAAAACTAATCTAACTTTTAGCATTAATCTTAATACTATGTTTTCTGCGCTTACATAAACTAGCTATTATTTGGATTGCAGTATGGGCTCTTAAAACCAATTTTATATATATATTTTTAATCGAAGACATTTCGGAATATTGTGGGTCCACCACGTTAGCCAAATTTATATGGCTAAAATAGTTTGAATGGTTTGAAATTTTGTTTGTGAATTGGTGACGAGCCCCTTATTTTAGTATATTCGGGTACAATTTGTTATGTTAGAAGAGGAAAGCAGAGAGAACTGAAGAAAATCAATCCATTTTAAGTGATACTAATATATATATATATATTAAGTGATACTAATATATATATATATACTAATATATATATATATACTAATATATATGTATATATATACTAATATATGTATATATATACTAATATATATATATATACTAATATATATATATACTAATATATATATGTATATATATACTAATATATATATATATATATATATATAAATAATGATTTTTACCTGGAAATTAGGATGGAAGTTAAAAGTATATTAACTCATATATAAATGACAGTAGATCAGTCATCTGAGCAATTTACTGCTATTTAGTTTATCCGAACATTTTAAGAGAACCATACTTAATAATAAATCATACACACAAGCAATATTTTCGTACTTAATTTGGTATAGGCTGGATATTACGGTGGAAAATACAAGTTATATCAGTAAAACGTGTTCGAAATTTGGTAGAATCCCAAATCCCAGTTTCTAACTATGTTTAAGTATAGCCGCATGAACAGAAGAGTACAAGTTGATTTACATGAACACATTGAACAGTGATTTATGTGTCTTCTAGATAAAAGTAGAACTAATTTATTTGTTTGTAAAAGTTTCGTTAGATGTAAATGTGTGTATATATATATATGAAATCACAATATTTTTTAAATATGCCAGGTTGTTTTAAAATACACAATCAACATATATTTACGCACACAAAACATTTTTTGAAAGGAATTTAAATCTCTTTGTTTGCATTGGGTATTTAGAAAACAAGTATGAAAATAATGACTATGGTATTATGAATCTCCGTGGTAGACGGTTAACTGATTCGTTCATTTTAAAGTAAAGATACCCCCTTTCACGTAGAGATAAGAATATTGAAACCATTTAGGGTATAAAAAGAACTTCACTAAACCCCCTCCAGAAACTACACCCTAACATCTAAGGCATCGTCTAAATAAACCAGCCCGGTTGCCCATTGATGCAAGTACACTCCATTTACTCTGATTGCAGGTAGTCTTACCTTGACCGATTACACTATGGCCTTATCGTATAAACTTTACCATAGTAGAAACGTGCAAGGTAAGGTTGCTGCCTTTAGGGGTGAATGGAGTGATATAATTCTGGGACGGCTGTGTAGTATGCTATTTGACTCTTTTAAAATCAGTTATATACAGATTATTCAATTTAATATATTTCATGAGGTTGAAAATTTTTCCTCCTTTTCTGAGCAAAACCATAAATTTTATCACCTAAAACCCAGATGTAAAAAAAAGAAAAAACTGCTTTCCAATCTGTCTATGATGCTTATCAATCTATCACTCTTTAAAGAACCAATCCATCCATCTAGAAACATTTTTTATAAACCTACTGACCACAGGTGTGTTCAAATATGGAGTCGTGCCATCTTGCTACCATAAATCCATTTATCCACGTCATTTTCTGAAAGAATGGGCTTTGTTCCAACACTGTTTTGTCTAAAATAGCAAAGTACTCTCCTAGCATCACTGTTTGGATCTAAGAAAAATAGCTCTTTGAAACCGGGCTCGATGTGTTCTAATGAAAATTTAGAAAGCTCTTAGATAAATAATATTCCGTTTAAGCTATGGAATCTTAGAACAAAATATGTCATCTATCGACTGAGTTAGATAGACAGCTATAGAAATTAGTTAAATAAATTACATAAAATTATATGATTTGCAACTTTTACTTTCAATATATAATATCAATGCTTATAAAATAACATTTAACTTTATTTTGAATGTTATCAATGTTTACAGCAAAAAATAAATTTTCATATTCTCATAAGTTCCTTCATAAAAGATACCTAATATAATATGAATATCACCGCAATCAGTGTGAATAATTTGAAGTTGCGTATGTACTTAACAAATCCAGTAAAATAAGGTAATATAAAGGAAAAATGTAGGGGAACAATTAAAATTTATATGGATTTTTATAATACTTCATCTTTCAAGAACTGGAGAATCTACTTCATAATCGAGGTCAATTTTTTTAGCGGGAAAAAAGGTAATATAAGTGTTTTACAAATATCTAGAAAAAATAATGGGGTTTTGTAAAAGAATTTATTTAAAGCATACAATATTTTCTACATTTTAGCTTTTTATTTGTTTCTGTACAATCAATATTGACTGAGTTAGGGCACTTTAAATTTATGGCGTATTCAGACCCTCTTTAAGAAACCCGATTTTTACGCGTATTTTTAGCGATTTGTTCGTAAATGGTGGATTCTCCATAAAAAAAAAACTTATTGTAAAGTTAAAATATTATTAAAATACCTTTGTTTTTTTACTTTTGAAGTGCTCTAATATAAAAATTAACCAATGACCTGTTTTATCAAAAAAGCGCATTTTAAATAATTAAAATACTAAAAATGTATAGTACAATGTTTAAATTATTCACTTCTCTAATCAATTATGCTTTTCTCACTCATTTTTCTTGATAACAGCGTTTGCAGTAGCAATTTGAACGTTGTCGAATCATACTTCAAAAGTCCTTCTTTTATAATTATTACTAAAAAAACTAAAATGATTTTTTCCAAAAGGTTTCTTGCTGTTTATTCAACAACCGTAATGTGACGTAATGGTGGGAATTTTTTTAGTATAATTCCCAGTTATTTTAATTGGTAACTGAAAAGTCAATCTTGGAGCAATTTCATCAGAAAAAATGCTATTACTTCCATTTTTAGCAAATCTCTCAAGAACTTTTTAAGTTAGGAAGAAAAATTATATGAGACTGGAGATCTTGAAGGAACAAATATGTGAGTTTTGAAGTTTCCCTACTAAGCTTATATGAACCATGACGGGGTGTTTTACAAGAGGTTTGGGAAATGTTCGCTGCTACCTCTGATCTCTGCTCAAGGCCGGGTTCCCTCTAGACGTTCATTTGAAACATATTTGCGACATGTGCTGGATTTATCAGTCGTGATTCATGCATAGTACATTCTTACATGTAAATATTGAACCCAATATTAAAAACCGAAGTTACACTAAAAACTACCGTACGAATCCAGATTGACCAATCTATCACGTGTCACACAGAGGCTGAATGTCGGTTCCAATGCATTGGAAACAATCTTGGGAACGTTGGGATATTGTAAAGTTTGTGACAGGTGGGTCCCATTGGATGCTCATACAGAAACAGAAAGACCACTGAATGAAATTCTGACAAGACCTGATGAAACACTACGAGGCTGAAGATGACACTTTCTTGGAGCGCGTCATCACCGGTGACGAGACGTAGTGTCACCACCATGAGGCTGAATAAAAATACAGTCAATGGAGTGATGACATGCGAATTCCCCATCAAAGAAAAAGTTCAAGACGCAACTATCGGCAGGGTAAAGTGATGCACACTGTGTTTTGGATTAGGAAAGGCGTAACCCTCCTTAATTTTCTGGAACACAGACAATACATCAACTCTGACCAATACTTCGTGACGCTTAATTAGCTGAACGCCCGAATTTCCAGAGTCAAGACAGAGAAAAGGACAACCTTTTGCTTGCAACATGATAATGCAATGCCCCGTACCAGTTTGAAGATCATGGACCACATTGCAACATTTGGCTGGACTAGACTAGCACACCCATCGTATAGTCCGGAATTGGTGCCTTCTGACTTCCATCTGTTCGGGCCAATGAAATATTGACATCTTCCCGACAACGATGCCATCAACGCAGCTGTGAAAATGTGGGTCGCCTCCGCTGGTGCAGACTTTTACAAGCACGGCATGCAGACTCTTGTTCATCGCTGGCGAAAGTGCTTGGACAATGGTGGGGACTATGTGGAAAAATATCGTTTGGTGGCTGACAGCCTTCTCTGTCTAGCGGTATTATTGTGCTCTCTGTATCTGTTGTAGTTTCCGCGGGAATAATTAGGAGGCGTTAGTTTCAGAGCGCAGAAAAAAAAAAAATTTAACTATACTTTGAGCCTTTTTTTAATGTAGAATCCACCATTTCCGTGATAATCTGTAAAATCTCGCGTGAAAATTGTGTTTCTGGAAGATTGTCCAAAAACGCCGCACCTTTAAATTGTCATAACTAAGTCAATCAGTAAATATTTATTGTACAGAAACAAATCAAAACTGGTTTGTAGGAGATATTGTATGCTTCAAATAAATTCTCTCTCTCTTAGATAAAACCGTTATTTTTTGTGATATTAGACAAAAAAAACATTCTGCACTGTCTAAAAAATAAATTGCCCTTGATCTGGAAGTGGATTCTCTGGTTTTTGAAAGAGTAAGTACTAAGAAACATTTTCATTGATCCCCCTAAGTTTTGCCTTTAAATTAAAAAATTGAATCTAATCTTGCTGTACTTGGGGCCAGATATTATATAATATTTAATAAACGCTTATTACTAAGTTCAGAAAAAGATTTGCATCTGTTGGGAATTTGGACAATGTAAATAAGTCAAGTATGGGTTTTATTAGCACCACGTCATACTATCCGTTCAGGCTGTACCCTTATGCACTAATTACTCTACTATATTAGGGAAGAGGAAGGTTAAATTTATAGGAAGTATACCCACATTAGTGTGGAGGGATATTGAAAAGCTATTTAGAAAAAAAAAACATCCCCAGTACACCCAAATGGCATTCGAACCTCTATATCCCCTTCATTCGCAGTCCAGTCTGTTGCGAGAGCGACGCCTTGGACCATGCATCCACAGAAGTGGGTTTGGCTATAGTTCTCCGTTGATGGTCCATAACTTATTTCCTTAATACCAAAGTATTTATTCCTGTCAGACCCAATATCTACCTATTTTATGCGTCTAAGTTGACAAAGGCATCTCTGGAACCGTTGGAGGTATGGAGTGATGGAGTGAAATTTTAACAAATAATGTTGTCTGTACTGAAGTGTTCTCAAACACTTTGTAGATATGAATGCCTCATGTATATATTATATATCTTCTACTTTTTAAATAAAGTTTCTATAAAATAAAAATGTACATCTCTGTATGTTTTATTCGTTTGAGAAAATATTAGTTTTTTTAGTTTGATCAAAGGATTTAATAAAGAAAATAATATTTTTTTCTGTTTTTACCTGAGTATTTCGCAATTGGTGCACTGGTTTACTTGTATACTTAATACTGAAACTATGCATTTAACTCTTTGCTCTTTAATGAACTAAGTTCATGACCTCTAAAGCGTAAGTCTCCATTCAACCCTATTCTGACACACAACTTCTTTCAACTACTACAAACTATATATATAATTTATTTCTTATTTCACTTTAATTCTCGTGGAATCTGCAATATCTTACTAGTTTTTCAACTACACTTTATTTACTTAAAAGTATATTACCATTGTACGATTTAAAATGCATCCCTTATTTATGTTCCTATTTGATTCTCAATCCCTGTAGGCCACCACCTTGCCGAGGTTTCACGGAAATTTAATGAAATTAAAACTATACAAAGACCCGCCATATTTTTAAATGATTCTTTTGTTCTCATCCTGCACAATAGGGCTTGCCATGGATTTGTGGTTCAACTTAGAGCTTGGGAAGTATGAAAAGAACTAAGCACCGTGAAGATTAGTAAAGTGAGGGGAGACGAATGAATGGGGTGGAAAAGGGTGTTCAGAAATGGGGGAAAGGTTTTTTTTATATGGTTCGTAACAAGGGAACTTCAAATTAAGAAGTTTTCAATTTATATCACTAAATTAAATCGGATTAAAAATTTACTTTGGAATTGAAATGCGTTTACACTTTTTTCTGCTTTCGTAGCTTATATCAAAGAGAGAAATGTTACGTAATAGTAAAAGGGAAAACAGTAAATGGAAAAAAACAAACAAGTGTGGGTTTTTAAATTGAATTGAAGTTTTTTTTACTGAGAATATAAATCAGGACAGTGTATTCTCTAAAATCCATTGAACACTACTTGAATATCATATAAAGTTGTTGAGATACAAGTGTGATTCACACTCATTGTACTATAAGTCGGCTGTGTCGGGCTGAAAATAATTTCTTACAGGCCATTCCCATATAAGTTGCCTTGTAAGAATAGTCTTTGTTTCATACTCAAAGTTATAAAAGTGTAAATCCATCTTTGATCAGTCAATTTATTTGAGTAGGCTTGAATTGTTCTATTCAATAGCATAAAAAAAGTACATAAACAAAAATATTGTGTTCGTGTTGCTTATTATTTGGATTGATTTTTAAACCATGTTACATATAGACAAACTTTCTTATGAAATATTTCAATTTTTCTTTTCTCTTTTTATTCCAAGAAAGGATCATTGAATCGAGTAACCTAAGTTTATACTTATTTTTCATTATAAACTAGAATATTATTTTGAGACATTTATTTACACTAATCCTTGATAGCATAATTATATTGGAGGCTCATACCAGAAGGTATAGTGCAGAGTAATTATTATCTAAATCACACATAAATGAAATTAACAACTTGTTATAGTTCATACCAGGATAAGTAGTTAATTGTAAACACTATATCTGACCAGACTGAGACAGATCAATGAAAGTAACTACTTTCTCTAACTCATACCAGGATATATAGAGCATTGTAAACACTATATCTCACCAGACTGAGACAGATCAATGAAAGTAACAACTTGCTCTAGTCCATACCAGGAGATATATAGTTCATTGTAAACACTGTATCTGACCAGACTGAGACAGATCAATGAAAGTAACAACTTTCTCTAACTCAAACCAGGATATATAGAGCATTGTAAACACTATATCTCACCAGACTGAGACAGATCAATGAAAGTAACAACTTGCTCTAGCCCATACCAGGAGATATAGAGCATTGTAAACACTGTATCTGACCAGACAGACAGATCAATGAAAGTAACAACTTGCTCTAGCCCATACCAGGAGATATAGAGCATTGTAAACACTGTATCTGACCAGACAGACAGATCAATGAAAGTAACAACTTGCTCTAGCCCATACCAGGAGATATAGAACATTGTAAACACTGTATCTGACCAGACAGACAGATCAATGAAAGTAACAACTTGCTCTAGCCCATACCAGGAGATATAGTACATTGTAAACACTATATCTGACCAGACTGAGACAGATCAATGAAAGTAACAACTTGCTCTAGCCCATACCAGGAGATATAGAGCATTGTAAACACTGTATCTGACCAGACAGACAGATCAATGAAAGTAACAACTTGCTCTAGCCCATACCAGGAGATATAGTGCATTGTAAACACTATATCTGACCAGACAGACAGATCAATGAAAGTAACAACTTGCTCTAGCCCATACCAGGAGATATAGTGCATTGTAAACACTATATCTGACCAGACTGAGACAGATCAATGAAAGTAACAACTTGCTCTAGCCCATACCAGAAGATATAGTGCATTGTAAACACTGTATCTGACCAGACAGACAGATCAATGAAAGTAACAACTTGCTCTAGCCCATACCAGGAGATATAGAGCATTGTAAACACTGTATCTGACCAGACTGAGACAGATCAATGAAAGTAACAAATTGTTTTAGTCCATACCAGGATATATAGTTCACTTTAGTTACCCGCCTTTGTGGCGTAGTTATCTAACGCGCTAATCATGTTGAGCTAGACTGCCATGGAAGGGGATAATGAGGTTTGAATCTCGGTCTGTTGAACTTGGGGTAGCTTTTTATAATTGGTTTTTTACTCTCCCTCCATGCAAATTTGGGTTCACTTAATTTAAATTCAACCTTCTCAATTCATAATCCATTAACTTAGCTGGTACTTAAGCGTATATACCTAATGAGTAGTAAGACTCGGTGCTAAATAAAATAAATAAAACCTTAGTTGGCCCAATTTATCACCTCATGTCTTTGTAAGGTGATCTGCTATCTTTTATTGTATTTCTTTTTAAGATAGAATCAATGTCAAAAATAATAAAAGTGAACCAATTTAAATTTTAGCAAGGATGAGGAAATGTTGCTAGTAGAAATAAATAAAGGAAAATACAAAAAAGCTGATCCGGTAACTTGGAGTTGGTATCATCACACCAAAAATAACTCAATTTTCAGAAGATAAATAAATATATCACTCTAATAATAATTGTCTTTACAACAATATGGTGGAATGTTAAACGTTGTTAATGTGTGAATTACTTAGTTTACGATACGAGCACTTTTACGCGAACTAAACATTGTGAAATCAAAATTAGTGATTATTGTCACATATCCTTATGTTAAATCATAAAGTATAGAATAACGTGGTATTGTAATATTAGACTTTAGACATTTTAATACACTAAGAAAAATAAGTTAAAATAGAAAAGAGAGATATTAAAAACAAAATTCAAATATAACATTTTCTACTTTGTTTCTCTCACGAAAAAAAAGGTAAAAAAATCACGGAAGCTTGTTTTGAACTAAAGTTGTTTAGATACATTTAGAATTGAATAGAGAAAAACTTTTTTAACACTTAAAACTGTTAATAAAACCATTTTCCAAAATGTATATATAATTTCATGTGATCTGTAACAGTTTTTTTCATAGATATGGCCAGTATATAAGAGACAATACTAATTATATTTTTACCACGATATCACTGTTGAATGCAAAATATGTGATGTATTTATATTGGATAATGTATTGTATCAATAAGGTGGGCACCAATCAGGAAAACTGGTAATTAAACTTGAAATTTGTACATCGGGAAATAATCTGTGAAAAGCAATACAATTTAGTCGTCTAATGGGAATTAAAAAAAAATTAGAATAGACCTGAAATAGATAGGATGTAATAAGGTGGATTGGATAGAACTAGCTCAAGATAGAGATATGGTGTAATAAGGTGGACTAGACAAAACTAGCTCAAGATAGAGATAGGGTGTAATGAGTTGGACTGGATACAACTTGCTCAAGATAAGGATATGGTTTAATAAGGGGGACTGGATAGAACTAGCTCAAGATAGAGATAGGGTGTAATGAGTTGGACTGGATATAGCTAGCTCAAGATAGGGATAAAGTGTAATGAGGCAGACTGGATAGAACTAGCTGAAGCTATAGATCGGGTATAATGATGTGGACTTGATAGAACTTGCTCAAGATAATAATATGGTTTAATAAGGGGGACTGGATAGAACTAGCTCAAGATAGGGTAAGGGTGTAATGAGGTGGACTTGATAGAACTTGCTCAAGATAGGGTAAGGGTGTAATGAGGTGGACTTGATAGAACTAGCTCAAGATAGTAATATGGTTTAATAAGGGGGACTGGATAGAACTAGCTCAAGATAGGGATAAGGTGTAATGAGGTGGACTTGATAGAACTTGCTCAAGATAAGGATAGGTTGTAATGAGGTGGACTGGATAGAATTAGCTCAAGATATTGATAGATGGTATACATTTGTGTGGCAACTAACTTTACAGTTCCTGGTATTGTAGAGTAATTGTCTGTATTCAAATGTATGTGTAAACTAATCGAAGACTAGTCCAAATATCTTTAGACGCATCATATTTCCAAAAATTTGTTGGTAGAAGACCACTCCGAATGGTTTCTAAAATAATTTCTTTTTCAAAAGTTCCCTGTCATTCATTACAGATTTTTAAAATTATTTTCATTCGGAATAATTTGTTCACAGTCTCACAACAGTGGAAAGAGATTTTGGAAAAAAACTGGGAAATATAATTAAATTTGGTTTTAGTTTTTAAGTGGCCACCCTGTTTATCTAAAATTACCTTCCTACCAGAATATTCCTATACATATGATTGAGTCTTTGATGTGATATAGTCCACACATTTCCCTGCTTTTCGCGTTGTATATTCAAGGTAAATAATGGCTTCCAGCACCCTGGCAGCTGAGAGTGATACCTAATCCAACACTGATTCGTCCACGCTTCATTTCCATCAGAAACAGTTCAATGAGTCAGAACATGGGCATGGTTAGGGCAGACAGTAGAGCCACAACCACCCACTACCCCCCAACATATCAGCATATACAGGGCTCTGCCCTGCCATGCGGTAATGAGGGGGAAGGCATCATCTAACATTCTCGCACCACTTTAATGAGCAACAGAGAAATTTACTAGAAGCGATCTCTAGCCTAGAGGAACAAGAATGATTGAAAGGGTGAACTAAAAAAAAAATATAACGAATATATCCTCTCTGCCTGCCTGCTTGGTACTTCAGGCAGAAAAAATATGGCAGTGGGAGAAATTCTAAGCCTTTTATGTAGTGACGGAACGTGAATAAAAACATCAAGGTTCAACATTTATGTCTTTATCATTATTCCAATAAATCGAAGAGGTGAAAAAATATTATGTAAATGCATCGATGCTAGAATTAAAAAAAACACACATGGATAATTCTATAATATTTATTTTTTAAATTGATTCACTGACTGTAACTAGAGTGTATTTGTAAGGGGAAAGACATCGCAGACGTAATGAAATATACACGCTTATATTTATATATATATATATATATATATATATATAGGTATGTATATATACAGTGTGTTTGGGAACTCATAGCCCAAACCGCACGTATAGCATGTTTGAACCAAAAGTAATACAAAATCCGCATACAATTACATTGGGGAAAATATGCCAATACCATTAAATTATGTACAATATTTTAGTGCACAGTGCTGGGACAGCAAAGCTGTTCAAGCATGTATGTACAACACGTTGAATAGGAGTAAGGCATGTGGTACCATACACCTCTATATCTTTGAGTATGGCAGCAGAAAATACCACAGTTGATAGTAAACAAAACACCAGTCCATCTAGAAATGATATTACGTTCTGAGGCTCGTCATTAACGGTCCCACATCACAGAAAGTAATTGACATTATGAATACGCAATACCGCGCGCCTTACTCCTATACTACTTGTTGTACATGCATGTTTGACAGCTTTGCTCACCCCGTGCTTTACGCAGAAACTTTGAACACAATTTAATATTATTAGCATAGGTTTCTGGATGTAAGTATATAGGGATTTTGTATTACTTTTGGATTAAACAAATTAAATGTGCGGTTTAGGATATGAGTTTCCGAACATTCTGTATACTATTATTGTACAATTCATTTACTAAGTGTAATAGTATTTTATATTGTTTTTATTTTACCTATAATGTGGGTACCACTCCTAAGTATTCTTCTTAAGAGAAAAAAATATTCTTAAAATCTTATTCTTACTCGTCCGACCCTCTCACGACTACATTTATTCTAGATACCACTGGTTACTCAATTAGGGAAAAACAACTCCTCTTTCTAACCATGTCAAATAAATATTGCTACGATCGCATGGGGAGACAATAGTTATAAAATATACAACACTGCCCCATACCTTAAGACGGGTGGAGATGTGCAATCCAAAAATAAAATACAAAACACAAATAAACAATATTTGAGAATATAATTCCATATTAATTAAAAGCTTTTAAAAAATCCATGTATATTGCATTTCTTCCTAAGTCCAACAATAAAATTGTATAAAAAAATATTTAAGGAAAATATGAAATTATAAATTACAAATGTAAATTAACATAAACTTAAATTTATGAGGAAATGTTATTATTATTGAATTATAGTTGACTAGCTTGAAAAATAGGATCTATAACAGTCCAAATTATGTTTTTATCAATAATATTTATTATCAATATTCTTATATTTGTATTTAAAAGTTTATTAAAAAAATTTTGTTTAATGAATTTAATAGTATGATATATTGAAACGTTGTAAGAAATTTCTCCTTTCATAAATTATGCCAAAATATTTGTGGCTGATAAAAATAATGTTAATTGAAAGAAAGTCCAGTTCTCAACTTAATGTTGTTTCTTCAGGATTAAGGAGAAAATAAGGCTCAATTAAGAAAAGTAAAGCCACATTCTGGCCTTTATTTCTTCAACTTTCTGCAAATAAATATGGATAAATGTCACTTTAGGACTTGGCCTCACTTTTAACACACTTAGAACATTTAAAGGCAATTAATTAACAGTTGATTAATGTTTTTAAATATCAGTTGTTATTACCCTTCCTATCCATTTTCAGAAGCCAAAACAAACTACCATAATTTATTAAAACAGTGTTTCAAAATATGTCTTTAGAAAAATTATGAATGTGTTGTATTAAGAAGCATACACACACACAAATTATTCTTGATAAAACACCCAAGAATTAGTATTTTAGATAAACATCATTAAAAACCATATAAATTTAAAGAATCTGTTTTAAATAAATTATTAAAATAAAATTAATATATGTTTATAGGATTAGAATACTAAAATTATACATTTTACATTCAAATTCACCACATGTGTAACTTCTTCATAAAAACAGAACATGTACCACTTAGTTCAGAAATCGGTCTTCATAATATAGATAATATTATAAAGAGGAAAGATTTGATTTTTTGTTTTTTTGTTTGTAATGGATAAACTTAAAAACTACTGGACAAATTTTAAAAAATCTTTCACCAATATAAAGCTACATTATCAGCGAATAACATAGGCTATATTTTATTTTGAAAATTTAATTTATTCCTCATAAAAATGTCGATAGTTTTACACAAGGTATAAAAGATTGCCTAAAAATATGCTTTGTCCGCGTGCGCTGCAAAAACTATTGGTATTACATAAAAAAATAATATACATATTGAACGTTCTCACTAATGTGAACAAAAAGTCCGCGAGACAATATATGTAATTATTATAGTTATCTTACAATAAACGTTTTTTGTTGAAATTAGTCAACTAAAACAATGGATGCGAACAAAAAGTGATTATATCCGTCATGATATGAAACCTTATCCAAATAAATAATTTAATCAAAACCTTGATCTCCCCGTCATCGTCAGTCCAGTCTACTGCAAGAGCGTTGTGTTAGACCACGCAACACTGAAGCGGGTGTGATGGGTAGATAGTCTTAAATAAATAAACTATCATGTTACACTAGTTCAGTAAATGGGGACTCTACAGAGGAAACATTATTTGCCTTAATAAAATCGACATTGGTTTCAAAGAAGGGGGAATCCCTGTGACCAAATATTAAAAATAAAAAAAAATATGGATATACAAAAAAAAATACTTAAGTAAATGAAATGACAACAATATCTTATTTTTAATGCTAAAATAAAGGGTACTGGAAATATTGTCATCAGTAACTGGACTTTGTTGCATTTAAAAACATATTAAAGACATGCTTTGGTGTCCATATTGTCTGAGGTGCTACTCTTGCACTAGATTAAACTACCTATGATGGTGTGATTGAGGTTAGAATCTCGGTCAGGAGTAATGAGAGTTTTATTTTTCAGAATGGTTTTCCAATCTCCCTCCACGCAAAGGGGAGTGCACTTACTATAAATATAACCTTCCTCATCCCTAAACCATTAACGTAATTAGTAGATAAGTTTATAACCTGAATGGGTAGTAGGTCACGGTGCTTAAAAACAAGATTAGTTCAGGCTGTGATCGCTATTATCAGATAAAACTAGGGCCTTTAGAAAATACAAACATATTTTTTGGAGACTAAAATTGATAACATATAATTATTTTATCAGTAATATTGACTGAGTGGATAAAGGTATTGGATTAACTTTACCATTTGGCATTTCATTGGCCTGACTGTTCCGTGACTATACTGAAACAAATGATTTGATCAATTTTAACCGAATTTGGTAGCAACCTTTTTTGGAACCAGGGTTGAGTGATGTATTTATATAGTTCTGTGATCTGGTTCTCCAAGTGATTTGAATTTAAAATTCTAAGCAATTAATCCAGTCACATCTGGCGTATTTTAGTGAATTCCGAAACAAGTTTTATAGCTCATAAACAACGGTATTTCTCTATAAATAGAATGTAATATCGAATATTGTAAATAATATTGAATACGTATAGCCCGGACCACTAGTATTGTGCGTTGAAAGTATAAATAAAAATTAACCCTTGTTAATTTATATTAATTTTTTGTCACCACAGCTCACTACCTTTTCATATTGGACGCATATGAACTAATTATACTAATGAGGTTAAACAATGTATTATGAATAGCCACATTTCTAGTAAACATAACAATGTGTCAACATGTGACGTAATCTAATAACTAAGCGAGCTATGTTTTAACTAATGCATTTCAAAATGAAACAAAACATAAACAAAACAAACAACTGTAAATATATTTTAACGCACTTTATTTGATCTTAGGTTGACAAGTGGATTGTTTTGAGTCATGTAATAAAATAATTATTTGACATTGATCATTGACGATATGCTTCTTTTATATTTTGGATTAACATTATAATAGGTTTAGTTATATTTCAAAAGTTAATTGAATTTCCTATCTACATTATTAAAATGGGTCGTCATTGAAATATTAACGCATGGCACAACAATGGGTTAGATACTATATAATATTTTCTAACCACGTATTACTACAGAGAGAGAAAGAGAGAGATTTTTATCGTTTGGGACTGGACGATGTAAATAGATTATGTACGGGATTTTTTTTTCTACTATCCGTTGGGGCTATACGCACGTGGGTTATGAATTACACCCATTTGTTAGGTATGACAAAGGTTGAATTTAGAGTAAATGCACCCAAATTTTTATGTGTAAGACGTGTAAATACATTTAGGAATAAATACCCTCAAAACATCTAACCGGTGACCTGGCATTCTAGGGGTAAGGGGTCAGACCTCTATGCTTGGGGGTCCCAGGTTCAATCCACGGTCCTGGCACAGATTTGTCTGATTGAAAAACCCTTCCTCCACCTCTGACAAGACGTGTATTAATCACAACTTGTGAATGTATGGAATGCCAGGCCTCCACCGTGGTTCGGATCCCACGTTAAACTGTAGGTCCTC
>CABFOV010002247.1:2081-34556 GCA_902141375.1 Timema poppense
TTTTTTTTTTTCTCATTTTGCTTTCCGTTCTACACAAACACTGATAGGCCAGCGTAGACTGGTTCAGGCGGCTAGGATCTTCCTACCTCGCTATTCCCTACGACCCCAAGAGGTGGTGAATTAGCTATGCAAGGTCCACAGCTTAGTAAAATCAAATACACCATATTCCGTCGCCCGTTTGCTTCGACGGTAACATCATGCGCGAAAGCAGTACTGCGCATCTAGGTAAGTTTTCTCTCCTTCAGCTAAATATGGCTTTGCCACACCTGCACCTTATTGATTGACTGATTGACAGCAGCTAAAGATGATATTCCCATTACATTGGCTGGGGTTGTACAAGTTTCCCATGTATAGCTGCCCGACATGCAGTGCTTTGAGATTAATGGAAATCGTCTGAAGATTCAAAAACTTGTCCGATCCAAGCATATAAGAAGGGTGGTTTTAACCGACGGAGGTAGTCCAACCAGTAACAAATGAAAACGTGGTTACAGACAGGATTTTTGAAAAGATTAAGAAGTGATACAAAGGAGGAAACAAAAAACTCTCATATTGATGCAGTTGTCAAGATGATTAATTTTATCTAATCTTGAGCTTTAAATTCTAAGATCTTTTCTAACCGTTTGAAGGAATGAGAAGTCAACATTAGGAGCTCATTTTTCATACAAAAGTGTGTTGGTTCTCAAGGGGGAAAATATTGAAGCCATTCTTTGAGTTAAGTAATGGAATACGACATTTTCTGACGGATTAAAATTTTCCGTGTGATCAGTTGAACAATTTTGGGTGGCTGTGTTTGGTAGCCTACTTAGCAGACGTTTTCGCATATTTTAACACTCTAAAAAATCCTGCACGGTAGTGGTGTGAAAATGTTTTATGTTGAAGCTAAGATTAAGGCAGTGATTAAAAACTATGGTTATGGGTAAGCTCAGTAGAAGGTGGTAACCTCACAAACATTCCAACGCTGGAGACATTTCTGGAGTCCACTGATGAAGATTTGCTACCAGAAGTAGAATATAACATCACTGAGCACCCGCGTGATTTAGCGACTAGCTTCAAAGAATACTTTCCTGCATCAAATTCTGAAAACTCGTAAATAAAGACTTCTTTTGAATGTGATGATGTACAACTCACAGCTTTATCTACGGGCGAGCAAGATGTACTTGTTGATGAGACTTGTGATAATTCATTGAAATCATTTTCCAAAGAATGTAGACTGGACCAATTCTGGGAGAAGGTTTTTCCTGGTTATAAGAATTTAGGTGAAAAATCTTTGAAACATCTAGTTCCCTTTAGTTTCATATATTTTTGTGAACAAACATTTTCGACATTTTGCTATGTGAAGAACAAGTATAGAAATTGGCTCGATGTTGATCCACATTTAAGATTAAATTAGGAAATATTGAACCAGATGTGGAAGGGTTGTTCTAGACAAAAAGAGGTATAATTTTTCCAATAAAATTTAGATGTAGTAGCTATTAGATATTTGCTCACGTGTAATAGAGTTATTAAATTTAGATTATTATTTTTTTTCTTAGTTAAATCATTGTCAGTTTTGCGTTATTATACAACAAAATGTATAGACTGGTTTTTAGTATACGCTACCTACCTAAAATTATATGCTTATTAGGGGCTAACTCACGTTTTCTCCAAAAAATGCCTTCCCACAGGTAAAACTAACTACGATACATATATCAAAATTTTTAAAAGTAGGGAGTTCATGGCTTGTCTTTTGAAAAACTAGGGGTCCACAGTACTTAGCTAATTGGAAACCACTGTGTTGGACAGTAATGAGACCTTTCTAATGCGCTTTAGACTATGGATAAAAGGGGTTTCTGTCATACTTGAGTCAATTAAAATTATTTGCTGTGGTCCTTGTGGGGTTTGAGATTTTTAAATGAGGTGTCCCGGAAAATGCATTTAGTGTGATTTTCTCCCTTTTCCCTTCCATCCTTCATTTTTTAATTTTTTATAGTGTCATAATTACACAGTTATATGGTCTCACATACGTTCTCGTTCCCTATTAGTAAACACTTTACTAAGAAGAAATAAGATAATTATTTGTATACTTTTTTTATAATCAAAAAACGGATAAATGATATATTCTGAAAGAGTAGGTTGCGTACAGTACGTGCGAGGTGAATATAGCGCTAAAATAAAAAAAAATGGGTAAATGGCTCCCGTTCAAAAGTCACTTTGACACGGTTCTTCAAGTTCTCCAAGTTCAACGGAGCTTCCTCTAACATCTTTTCCTCCCTCCAACATGTCTTCAAAATAAAGAAAAAGTTCACCCACTTGTGCCACGCCAAAAACTACGAACTTAACTTTTGACTTTACTAGCACGGATACAAGGCATTTTAAACTAACGAAAAGTATTTTGGAGAAAGTTTATTTCCTAGGCTTTATAGAGGCACAAAATGTATTCTTAAAAAAAACTCAGCTCTAAAGATAAAAAGGTTTTTTTTCCGCTTGGTTAATTATTTTTTTAAATAATAAATTTCAAACCGTTATCAATATTTCAAGCAGACGACAAATTAATGGACGCCGTCAACAATTTATGAGTCTTATTTTTTTCGTTAGATTGTAAAATATTCATATACAAATTTATTTAGAATTGTTTTTTATTTATTTATTTATTTAGCACCCGTTCGGGTTATACTCTTAAGTATTAATTAGGCTAATGGATTAATAATTATAAAGGTTGAATTTAGAGGAAATGAACCCACATTTTCGTGGAGGGAGAGGGGAAACCCATTTAGGAAAAACCACCCCCAGTTCACCCGACTGATATTCTAACCTTGATCGTCCCGTCCTCAGCAGTCTAGCTCAACACGACACTAGCGCATTAGCTAACTATGCCACCAAGGAGGGTATTTAGAATTGTTGTATCCATCCTTGTTTGTTTCTAAAAATGATTATTTTTTTAATTCGGATAAAATATATATATTTTTTAGTAATTTGTAAACAGATCATTCAAATTATTCTTAAAATTCAGGGATATTGAATATTCACTTTCTGAACGGACTTAAGACACTAACTTAGTTCTTGAACAAACACCTTACCCAGTCTCCTTGATATTAATTTATTGCATAGAAAAGCTCAAACATCACCATCACCATTGATACATTTTTCTGCATCAAGAGGAATAGAACTCGGGACCGTTCATTCAGTTGGTAGACACACTAACCAACAATATAAGTCTTGACCAAGGTTGAAATAAGCAACAATTTTCGTCGACTTTAATTATTATTTGAGATGAAAAGGGTTTGTTAAAATTAATTATTTAAATAATATAACATATTTTAAAATAGTTATATTCTGGCTAGAATATTATGAGTGCCCACCATCTTTTCCTTGTAAGATAAGCAAGCTAGACTTGCGTTGTTCCCCTATGGTGCATTTTATATGTAAAAGTCATAGTTTAATCCAGTAGTTCCCAAACTTTTTTGAGTCACCACCTCCTTGGTTCCAAAAACTCATGCTCAGTGCCCCCTATCATTTACTCTAAAAAATCAATATTCATAATAGTGGTTTTCAATAACCCACAATGAATAAAATAGCAATAAAATTCAAGGGTGGAACAATTATAAATTAAATATTAATTCAATATTAAGATATATGGTTTAAGTTTATTTAATTAAACATGATTGATGAGCTCGATACTGTAATAATATTTTCAAATTTATTAAATACTACATATTATTAGATACCACATTTAGTAACTAAGTAGAATACATCACTATTCTGTAAATTCTTAATGTTATGGATGAGCTTGATGAAATGATACTAGTTTCCCAATGTCTGTCTTAATGTCACTTAACATGAGTCTTAAATCCCCACTCTTAGTAACCTGGAGTCTATTTATTTGCTTGGATAAAAGTAGGCTGACCCCACTAAAACCACGTTCCACCAAATACGATGTAAGAAATGCAATCAGGAGCCTCTTAACCACTCTCCATAATGCAGGATAGCGATAAGGAATTTCCTTCTGTAACCTAAACTCCTGGTAATATTTCTAAAATTTTGGCTTCAGCTCAATGTCATTCTGTAGCTCAATTAGTTCTTCCTCCAATGTTCCAACTACTTCAATATCTGAAAATGGAATACCCAGTCTGAAATTTTCATCATAACAATATCTTTGGATCGATCAGCCATATCTTCATGCAGCATATTCAAATGGTCACAAAAAACTTGCAAATCGTCATTTTGTATCCCGACTTTCTTTTCTAGCTCAGATAAGCTCGGAAATTGATATAGCTCGCGACGGCCTTTATTGCGCTTCAGTATAGTTAATTGTGCAATAAATGTATATACGACAGATTTGGCTTTAATAAGATTGGTACCATTGCCTTGCAACTGCTAATTAATTTAATTGAACTTTGCAAATATCTCAGACAAATAAGCAATGTCATGTTTGAATTATTTGAGTTCATTGCTGAGAAAAGCATTCGTGTCTTCAAAATATTCCACAACAGTGTCAAAAAGGTTGTAAAAGCGTCTCAAACAGTTTCTTTTAGATAATCAACGAACTTCAGTGTGAAGCAACAAACGTTCAAAGTCTTCATCATTCTCAGCACAGAGCTCCCGGAATAGTCAATCATTGGGAGCATGTGATTTAATCTTATTCACTGCAGTAATAACAGTGTGTAATGAATTGTGTGGGTGTCCACTGAGATTTTTTGCAGCCAGACGTTGGCGATGAATGACACAACACAGTGAATGGTAAAGATATTTGGCACTGATTTTTTCAAGTAAGCGACACACACACGCTAGCGACCAGTCATTGATGGTGTTCCATCAGTTGCACAAGAAAGTATGTTAGTAAGTGGAATTTCCTTTTCTTTGAAAAACTCCTAAACAACATGAAATATTGACTCTCCTTTAGTATCGGTTTTTAATTGCCTTGCAAATAACAGCTCTTGAGCCAAACTCTCATCTTTTATAAAACGCACATAAGCGAGAAGTAAAGATTCATTGCCTGTAAAAGTTGACTCATCTAGCTGTAATGCGATTTCTGTTGTCCTTAGTGTGTTGCACAGTAGATCTTCCACATTCTCAGCCATTTCATATATGCGTCTTTGCACTGAATTGTTGCTGAGAGAAATCATCTTTATTATATCATGTAGTGACTTGGGCAAAACAGTAGGCCTATTCATAACCTCACTAACCGCTGGAAGGATGAGTTCTTCTCAAATTGTATGGAGCTTTCTAGACTTAGCAACCAACAATTAAATGTTGTATGATGCACGTAAATCATCAATTTGTTGTTTTAAACTATTGCGAATCATGTTTAACAATGTTGGCCGCTTTTGAAACTTTCTACGAAGTGATAGAAATATAATTAAGTTCTTATCTGCCTTGTCAGGATGTACCTTCTTTAAATGTTCAATGAGTCTGGAAGGCTTCATGACCTCGTTAGAAAATACCTTTTCATATAAAAGGTACACTGGCATCTGCTGGTTTGTTGATGCAGATATAAATACATACTTAAGATATTCCAAACTATATTGTTTACATTTCTTTTTTGATTTTTCTGCTTCTGCCATTTCTAATATATATATAAAAAAAAAGCTTTTAGGTTTATTAAAAAAAAAAGTGTTTCTCTGTTGCTTCCTTCAGAAATGTACAGCCATATCATTAAATTTTGTTTCAATAATATATGCATGAATAATTATTAACGCGAAAAAAATATTAATTCAGAGTTACATTTATTTTCATTTCTTATATACATTTTAAAAATGATTTTGCTTCACAATTATGTATGAACACATTTTGTAAGTAAATATTAAATAAAAATTTGCGCTCTAGATTAGGCATCGGTATCGAATTTAATTTTAATTATTTTGTATCCCTTATAACGTCCATTTAAATTTTAAACTTTTAATATTGAGTAGGCGGCAACAAAAATAACACGTTTTTAGCTTCTAATCTCAATTCATGATCAAAGTGTTGAATAATTGAAAACACAGGAAATTAAGTATCACGTTCAATACTATTTTGTTCAGGACTTAGTATTAAGATCTTGAGGAGACAACAAAGAAACAAGAACACATCACGACACTTTCTCAAAATGAGATATAATGGTCTGAATAGCTCTGGTGACGTAACCTCAAGAAGGGAGGGAGAACGTGTGACGTTGTCTCGGGGGAGAGGGTGAGAACGCATGACGTAGCCTAGAGGGTGGAGGGTTTACGAAGAACATGACCTTGGAAAGTGAGGAAGAAACTTGAAGCAAGGAAGGTATTTTGCTGGACAAATATAAATAAACAACACACTCGGAAAATACCAGTTGAGTGCCCCTCTACCACCCTTTTTATTCTTAGCACCCCCTTGCAACTTAGCGCCCCCCTGTCAGTACCACCCACTTTGGGAACCACATAATCCATCAAGGTCAGACTATTACCAGCGTATTAACTCGAATGGGTAGTAAGATACGGTGCTAAAAAAATACTACCTTTCACTGTAAGCTGAGTGTACATTTATGTTTAAAATTAGAATAAATAATGTTTTCTACTACTATGTCTAACGCTTAAGTATATAGTCTTTAGAGTGTTCTACCTCACTTCTAGTGAGCTCCGAATCACTAGTATATCTCTTATTCTTGCACAACCCGCTTCTGTGTCTGTCTGGTCTGAGCTGATACTTTGGAAATACACTAGACTGCTGATGACGGGGCGATTGTGCTTCAATATCGCTCAGGTCTGCTGGGGGTGGTTTTCCCTAAATGGTTTATCACCTATCTCTCGCCGCAAATACGGGCAAACGTACTCTAAATTCAACCGATTTCATTCTTAGCCCATTGGCGTGATTAGTACATAAGTGAATACCCAAATGGGTAATAAGACGCGATGCTAAAAAAGAATTTACAAACATGATATTGATCGAGATCATAAATAATAATTAGTGTACCAGACAATCTAATGGTTACTAGAACTTGTTTTGGTTACGTACCAGAGTCATTCTTTAGGGCCAGTTTCATAGCCAGACTTAGGGGCAGTTTCATAGTCAAATTTAGTAAGCCTCAAGTGCGGCGCTACACTAAATACAAGACGACACCTACCTAAACTCGAATGGAATGGGCCGTTCTCGCATAGGAAACTGGCCCATTCCATTCTGGTTTAGGTAGGTGTCGCCCTGTATTTAGTATCGACTCGCACTTGAGGCGTACTAAATTTGACTATGAAACTGGCCCATAATCTTATTTGTACTCCAATAATGTGGAGATGCTTTAACATAATAGGAAGGGCTTGAAGTGGCCATGTTCAGCCTTAATGCAAGCCTGTAGTCATCGTGTCGTTGATTGCCACACTATTTTTTTTAAACGTATCATACGTTTAAAATAGCCCATAGAACATACCTAGTCAACAGGTCGAGAGATATTGAGTATGGTATACAAACAGTTTAGTGAAATCACTTGGCTGTAACTCTGTAAAGAAAAAAGGTCAAATGATACACACTTTTGTATTAACTATTTTCCTTGATTTTGTTTCTTCTGGTCACAACTGAAGTGGCTCCCACATATTATGGAATACGCTTCGTGTGTGTGTGTGTGTGTAATATGTTGGACGTAAAGACTGAAAACGGTCAATTAACGGATTTATTGCTCAATCCCAGGCTTGGGCGTTTTAAAATGACAAAATCCCGAAGTTATATTCAATTTCGGGCTTTAGCCATCTCTAAACAGCCAAACCTAGGATTGTGCAATTACTAAACGAACAAAGTTGACATATCAATCGTTAGGCTAGGTTAGGTTCGGTTTGGCTTGGCTTAAAAAAATCTGGTAAGGTGGTCTTGATAATTTAAAATAAATGTTTATCTCTTTACGGTTCTGTTTTCATATCAATGAGATCCACTTGTCCTCTTGAATTTATGTGGTTGCTTATAATTAGGAGTGCGCCATCTGCTCATTCTGTTGAAAAATGAAATAAAATATTACTTAAAAATGGTATTTCAAACTTTGGTCGTTTATAAACTGCACAATACTAGGTTTATCTGTTTGTAGACGGTAAAAACCTGAAATCGAATAGAACTTTGAGCTAAGGTCATTTTAAAAATAATAGTAATATTTAGCACCGCGTCTTACTACCCGTTCGGGTTATACGCTTTAAGTACTAATTACTCTAAAGGATTAGGAATTGGGAAGGTTGAATTAGAGGAAGCGAACCCGCATTTGCGTGGAAGGAGAGTGGAAAACCATTTAGGAAAACCATCCTCAGTTCACCCGACCGAGATTCGAACATCGATCTCCCCGTCATCAGCAGTCGAGCTCAACACGACAAGCGTGTTAGCCAACTACGCCACCGAGGCGGGTTCATTTTAAAACGTCCAATCCTAGGATTGAACAAAAAATTCGTCCTTTGGCCGTTTTTCGGGCTTTTAGGCCAAAATATATGTTTAGCCTTTATATTTATTTAGCACCACGTCTTACTACCCGTTCGGGTTATACGCTTTAAGTACTAATTACTCTAATGCGATTAGGAATTGGGAAGGTTGAATTAGAGGACCCACATTTGCGTGGAGGGGGAGTGGAAATCCATTTAGAAAAAACTACCCCCAGTTCACCCGACCGAGATTCGAACCTCGATCTCCCCGTTCTCAGCAGTCGAGCTCCACACGACAAGCGTGTTAGCCAACTATGCCACCAAGGCGGGTTCTAGTCTTTATACATAAATATATTATGTAATGGGTATGGATGAAGAAGATGCAATTGAGAACGAATGTACAATCATATGCTTGGAGGAGAGAGCGAGAAACCATTTTGAAAACACCCTCATTACACCCGGCACCAGGATTAGAGCCTCGACCTCCACGTCACCAGCAAACTATACTCAACGAGCCTGGAACTTAGACCGCGCGCCCGCCTCAGCACGTATTTAGTAATAAGAATTTAGATTATCTCTATATCTCAAGGTTAAATTCAAACAAAGCTACATTATCTAGATTTGTTTGGGTAATATTAATTTTTTTGTTCAAAAAATAATTTGGTTATAGTTTTACGATTCTAATTAAATAAAAATAAATTGAATTGTGTTGATTAACAAACAGCCAATTTTCAAGATAAATTTTGCATTTTTTTCCGGCAAGATGATATAAGAGCGTTCTATAATTATGAGCAGTAAATAAAATATTAAAGTATGTTTTCTCTATCGTGCTGCTATCTAGAGCTGTTCAAACCAACTAGCATTCTGTAAATCTCCTGTCTACATCTATCAACAAACATCCAACCACCAGAATGCAGTAATTAGAGTGTATTGATGCTATTTGGTGATATGCGACAAACGATCAAGCGAGACAATTTCACGCTTTAATTACTGTATTTGTTCACCAGTTTATGTCAGTTGAAATACATGGAACTGATCTTGACAAAAGAGGTTTGCAAATTAAATTTTGTGGGCAGACTCATATGGAGTACACATCCCCAATATGAACACACATTAAAGGGCGGGATGTAGTTTACACCAGTTAAGATCGGTGTTTTTGCAGTTTTTATAGCAAAACATTTTTGCCAAAATTAATATTTAGCACCGCGTCTTACTACCCGTTCGTGTTATACGCTTTAAGTACTAATTTACTAATTACTCTAATGTATTAGGACTTGGGAAGGTTGAATTAGAGGAAGTGAACCCACATTTGCGTGGAAGTAGAGTGGAAAACAATTTAGGAAAAACCACCCAGTTCACCCGACCGAGATTTGAACCTCGATCTCCCCGTCCTCAGCAGTCGAGCTTCAACACGACAGGCGCGTTAGCCAACTACGCCACTGAGGCGGGTTTTTCCAAAATTAAATAATTCTTCAGTAGAAACATACATTTGGATTTTATTCACATGATGACCTCAACCGTTCTTGAATATCTTTCCTAAGCATTGCGGCATCAGAAGAAAACCTTTTCAAACGAAGGAAAAAAAGTTGTAATTAAATTTTATGACACCTTTGACTAATATTCAAGAACTGTTGATATCACCATATGAAGAAAATTAAACTCTATGTTTTTACTGGAGCAATATTTTATTTATTGAGGTCAAAAAAGTGTTGATATAAAAATTGCAAAAAACAGTGGCCTTTTCTTGCGTTCCCAGTGCCGGATTGGGGGCCTTGTGGCTATTGAAGAATTAGGTGCCCTATTTACATATGTAACGTAAGATGCCCGAGGCTTTATAGAACATGCAGTTAAAGTATAAATAAAAATAATAATTAGAATATAATTTTTTTAGTATATTTTAAATGTTAAATACTAGCAAAACACAGACTTTAAATCAATATTATATTTACAATCAAACAAAAATTTACAAAAGTAAACATAGGTTACCAGTAGAAATGTCAATTTAGAATGTATTTTTCCTTTCCTTAATATTTGCGAATGTTTGCACGATATCGTCAAAAGGCAACATTCTTGTAATATAATGTTCTAATGACATGATAGAAATACCGTTAAGTCTTAGTTCAAGCACTGTTGACCTAATTTATTTTTAATTTTGAGAAAGAGCGCTTTGCTTAACATTTGGTTAAAGGAATTACCAAACATAATTTAAAAGTAGTGATTACATTTTGTAAAAAACAACAATAAAATTATGATCATACATATATTTAGCAATGTCTTGGCAACTAATTAAATCAACACTCTTGATAGAGTCATAGAATTGTGATATTTATAGTTTTAAAGATTCATCAAGATCCTTACTGTGAAAACTTAAACAGTTGTCAAGTGAAATTTCATCCATAGTATTTAAAGTTTTGCAATCAACTAAAAATTGAAATTGTGATTTAAAAATTTTGCAAAACTGTAGGCGATTATTAAGGCCTCTCTTTAACTTGTCAACTATCATGAAAAAAATTTCTACTTCAAATTTTTTCCATTCTTTGATAGCATTCTCATTGTTGGCATTGTCATCTACTGAATATTTTTTTCTTAGATTGTCTTTCAGATGAGTCGACAAAGCCTCTGGGAAAGTTTCCGCTTAATATTTTAGCTTTCTCTTCGTATTTTTGAGAACTAGCTCTTTCATTGACTATGGATTTGTATAATGACTCAATAAGGGTACAGCCTATTAATAAGTCTAGAATAAGTTTCTGTAAGCTAGCACTAACTTTATAAAATCTTTCCAAAATATAATGCCAAGGAACACACATAAAAACAGACTCAAACTTCATAAATTTATTTTGCAAAGTTTTGGCCTCCCACCGGAAATCAAGTTTATCTTCAATATTCTCGGATATATTGGCCAAGGCACACAAAATATTGTCATAGTTGGTGAACAGCGCTTTCACGGAAATTATAAAAGATTAATTAGCAGCAACTGTGTTTATTCCTTACAACCTATAAAAAAAAGACACATGTAATAACAAGCGAGAAGCAGAAGAAACACATCAATGAAGAATCTACCAGCACAGCTAAACATCGAGAACAGGAAAATATATTCCTGAACTCACAAAAATTATTTAGAAAAAAATCGCATTGATAAGGGCATAAAGTGCAATTTTTGGAGTTGCACAAGACCGTTTATAGTGGTTAAGGATCCGGGACCACTGAAGCGTTGCAAACTCGGGGCTGCATCCCACGTATCCACTCACTTAATCTGGCACTGCACTCCCCTAAATCCCCACCTTAATGTTTTCGTTTTGTTTTAAAATCATCCAAGACGCAAGATCATTAAACTAATGGTTTTAGTGACTTTACTTAAGATTTGCAATAGAAGACTATATCGAAGTAATAAGAAATTGTAGCAGAAAAAATTAAATGCATATTATAGAATTGAATAACAATGAATTTGATCGAAAACTGAAAATGTTGATAGAAGAAAGAAAAAGTTACCAAAATTGCACATTAAATTAACTGGCTCAAAATATAATAAATCAAATTGATTAAACCAAGTCCTTACATTCTGGATGTGAAAATGAATAATGCTGATATAAGGTGAATACTTTTAAAACTTATTTTGATTAGTTGTACAAACTCTGTGTTCCTGAATCTTACAATGCAATGATATTTCCATTACCATATCAACCACTTTGAGTTTGTATTGAAGTTTTACTACCAGACCCCAAAACTTAAATAAATGTGCGAGCCTATTTTTATACAACAATTCAAATATTGTGGAAGGTCTCATGCCATTTTAAAAACTATGAACTTTAAATGTCAGAAAGTGAAGACATATTTCCACAGAAAATAAAATATTATAAATAGCTCAAGGGTGATAGGTGCATCCTTAAATCGGCAATAAGCGAGAGCATAGTCATCCCCCAAAAACAACGTTTGGGACGGAGGACATTGTTTGGTTTGGGCCGGATGGCAAGTCAAGAAAATAACATAAACCATCTTACCCCACTCTCTCCACGCAAATGTGGGTATTTTTTCTCTAAGTGCAACCTTACTCATGCTTAACACATTGGTGTAATTAGTTCATAGGCGTAAAGCACGAATGGGTGGTGATAAAAAATAATCATACTAATATATGGGAACGGTACAGATTAAAAAACCGCTTCAGTGGACGATTACTCTAAGGTGTCACTCTCATGTTAGACTGGGGTGGTGATGATGGGGAGATCGGGGTTTGCATCCAATTCGGGTCTACAGAAGGTTTAAAAAAAATGTATTTCCACTCTTCTTCCACGTAAATGCGGGTAAATTACCTCTTAAATGCTTCCTTCCTCGTCCCTACCATATTAAAGTAGTTATTAATAATAATAATATTTAGCACCACGTCTTACTACCGGTTCGGGTTATACGCTTTAAGTAATAATTACTCTAATGGATTAGGACTTGGGAAGGTTGAATTAGAGGAAGTGAACCCACATATTGCGTTGAGGGAGAGTGAAAAACCATTTAGGAAAAACCACCCCCAGTTCACCCAGCCGAGATTCGAACCTCGATCTCCCCGTCCTCAGCAGTCGAGCTTCAACACGACAAGTGCGTCAGCCAACAACGCCACCAAGGCGGGTAATATAGCCACTAGATATCCATACGACCTTAACAGATAGTGAGTGAGATGTGGCGATAAAAAAAAAGTAGTGATAAAAGAATTAGGTGAAAACATATCAGTAAGACGAATATATCGTGGTTGGTGTCAATAATAAACCAGGAAACTAAAATTGTATTGATGTTCTAACACCTACTTACTTACGTTTATCCACGCAACTGTGCTCAGCTCATGTAATCAACCGCTCAAACTACCCCCTCCATTAACCGGCCCAAACTAAACCCATCCATTCAGGTGGTAGCTAAACCACCGACTTGCTTACAGTTGCCTGCAAATGAAAGCTTTATGGTAGTTTTGGAAGTTATTATTATTATTATTAACACCACGTCTTACTACCCGGTCAGGTTATACTCACGATAAAGTGTAATGGTAGGGTGATTGTGAGATTAAATGGAAGACCTATAGTTTAACGTGGGATCCAAACCACGGTGGAGGCCTGGCATTCCTCACATTCACAAGCTGTGATTAATACACGTCTTGTCAGAGATGAAGGAAGGGTTTGGCAATCAGATAAATCTGTGCCGGGACGGAGGATTGAACCCCGGACCCCAGCACAGAAGTCCGACATCTTACCCCTAGACCACCAGGTCATCTTCTTGAAAGTTTACGCACTCTCTCCTTATTAAGTATACGTTACTAATGGAAACGGTGGTGAGTGATTAGTAGACTAAATATCGTGTCATTAGCGAAACGCTGATCGTTTTCTCCGTATTTATTTCAAATATAAAACCAATACATTCACGTTTAACAGCAAGCCGACTATTTTAGAGAAATATGTTAGTGGATTATTTTAAGAATTTAGATAATATTCGATTAGTAATGGTGGTACAACGAATTCCACATTTTGTCTCAGAAATTTGAATTATATAGATAGTCCAACAAAATCAAAATAAAAATAAAATGAGAGTGAAAATATATAAATATAAATAAACTGGATGTTTTTAAACTGGAAGGTAGCTTATATCATGATTTTCTTAAGAATGGAAATATGGAGCATATTTTAGAAAATACAAATATATTTTTTGAGATCAACATTGATAACATTTTATTATTTTATCAGTGGTATTTTATAGGCAATGTGTATGACATGACGCAATCTTACAAACTTTATCATGAAGTGTGTTAGTGATTGGAACAAAATTTTCAAAAGTAAGTTATTTGTAAACAATCTTAAAATAATTTATGCTTGTATAAATAAAAATATATTCTTGTTGATCATTAAAAACTGTTCTCATATACACATTTTTAACTCACTCTTCAAGCCCATTTTCAAAATATTTCAAATGTTGTAAAATTTGTCATAAATAAACTCCACTAAATTAATTTCTTCAAGGAAAATCAACCAAAAATGTTTAGTTTTATGTACAATTGTATCTAAATATCAATTTTGAACAAATATATTTGAGCTAAAATCAATAAAATTTCAAATACCTTTTCAAAAATCAGTCATAAGTTAACTACTAAGTTAGTAAATTATATTTTAAGAAAAAAAAATAACTATATATTATGTAATAGACTAAGCGCAAATACATTTTGATCAAAACCACTAGAGTAATATCTTAAAATATGAATTTAAAAAAAATCATTCAAGTTAACTACACTTGAACAAATGTCCCCCACCCCCAAAAACTAGTAAACAGTTTTGTTTCCCATGTCAAACATTCCACAAATATAGATTTTTAACAAAACCGTGAGGGCGATTTGTGAAACATTTCGAATTCTTGAAAATCACTAATCTATAAACTACCCTTGAACGAATTTTTACCCAAAATACAAGTACTATACACAGTATAATTTACCAGATATAGATAGCACTCTCTATATATAGATTTTAAACAAAATCGTTTGAAATATTTTTGAAAAATTTGTAATTTGAAAAATTACTCGTCAGTAATATTTTCTTAATTTGAAGGCTAGGGGTAAAATAAAGAAAACCATCCCTAGGTAATGCCCTGTAACATATAAATATCAAGTTTGAACAAAATCCATCAAACCGTTTAAGATCTTTGGCCAGGGACCGATGGACGGAAATTGTAAAAAAAAATTGTTTGGTTCGGACAAACATAAAACGTAAGGATTCATCATCAACTCTAGCTCGAAAATTTTCACGATTATAATACTTTCTCTTGAAATGATAAAGTAAAAAGTGACAGAGATAACAAGACTTGTCATAGGAATACGTGAAAGTAATAATAATAATATTTAGCACCGTGTCTTACTACCGTTCGGGTTATACGCTTTAAGTACTAATTACTCTAATGGATTAGGAATTGTGAAGGTTGAATTAGTGGAAGTGAACCCGCATTTGCGTGGAGGGAGAGTGTAAAACCATTTAGGAAAAATAACCTCAGTTCACCCGACTGAGATTTGAACCCTGATCTCCCCGTCCTCAGCAGTCGAGCTCAACACGACAAGAGCGTTAGCCAACTACGCCACTGAGGCGTAAAGGAGGAAAGTAAATCTACCACTTGTCAGATATATCGATTCGTAAAAAAATTGTGAAATAAGACTGCATATGTAGGACCCAATTATTCTTTTAGCTTATCGAAATTAGTTTTGCAAAACAATAATAGATCAAAAAATAAAGAACTGAGCTATTAAATATCTCAATCATACGTCGAAAAAGGAATTCTAGTGCTTAATCATCATCGTATACTTTACTGAAAATAGTACATAGCTGATTTGGACAACTTAATTCAAAATAAGGTGACCTGGTGGTCTAGGGGTAAGGTGTCAGACTTCTGTGCTGGCGGCTGGGGTTCAATCCTCGGTCCTGGCACAGATTTATCTGATTACCAAACCACTCCTTCACCTCTGACAATACATCTTGTTAATGTGAGGATTGCTAGGCCTCCACCGTGGTTCGGATTCCATGTTAAACTGTAGGTCCTTCATTTCATCTCACAATCACCCTACCATTACACATTAGCGTAAGTGCGTATAACCCGAACGGGTAGTAAGACGCGGTGCTAGTAATAATTAATTCAAAATACATATACATTCTACTACTCCATAATATAAGGGGTTGTTTTTTCTCATTAGACGATTAGTAACTCGAAAATCAACTATTTGATTGAATCGATATATTCATTGGCTAAATAAAAGAAAACAACATAATACACTTTTTCACTTTTGAAGATAGTGTCGCTCATGTGAACTCCACCTGATGGACGTCAGGCAAACCTCGGAACGTTGTCCATCACTTTCCTCAGCATAGATCGTTAATGTCTCCGCCCCACCGTATGTAATATGTCTTTGTATATGAATGATACGTTTCTATAATCCGTTTCTCATGAAATAGGGTTTTACGACTATAAAATAGAGTTGATTACATCTTAAGTTTTTAATTATATAATAATATTAACTCGATTTTAAAATTAATACATATCATCTGTAAAATATTTTGGACCTTTTCGATACATTCATTAAATAATTGTAACAATACGTATTTATTTAGGTATTTACTCAAATTTTACTTATATATATATATATATATATATGTTAAACTATTATTAGAAATTTCACACATAGCTCTGATGCGTGTTTTTTTTAAGATTCCCGTTAAAAAACATTTTACGATTTTTTTAAATATATTGAATAAGAGATAGCTTATTAATTAATTAATAGTTTTGTTTATCAGAAATTAAAGTGCCACATTTGAACAGAATTTTTTTAAGATGATATTCTGATGGATTTATTTGTGTAAACTTATTTAAAAAAATGACATCTGGGTCAGTGGTTTGAAACCCGATCGTCCAGCTTTGCGTATCGATTGAGCTCTCTTGCAAGTTTATGATGTTTAGTGTGTCATTCAACTACATGAACCTCCTACTGATTGTTGTACACCCTCTTTACGGTTGGAGTGTAAGGGGGTAAGTAAGTGATAGCTAATAGAGGGTTCTTTTCTTTTAGCACCGCGTATTACTACCCGTTCGGTTTATACGCCTTTATGCTAATTACATTAATAGCTTAGGGATTATGAAGGTTTAATTAAGAGGAAATGCACCTGCACTTTTCGTGGAAGAAGAGTTGAAAATAATTTGGGGAAAAAAAACCACCCTCAGTTCACCCTACCGGGAACGAGCACCGATCTCCCCGTCTTCGGCAGTCTAGTCCAACACAGTGACGTAGTTGGCTAACACGCTAGTTTCGTGTTGAGCCAGACTGCCGAGGGCGAGGAGATCAAGGATAGAATCTCAGTCGGGTGAACTGGGGGTGGCTTTTCCTCAATTATTTTTCACTTTCCCTCCCCACTAATGTGGGTTTACTTCTTCTAAATTCAACCTTTCAATTCCTAATCCATTAGCGTAATTAGTACTTAATTGCATAGCCTGAACGGGTAGTAAGATGCGCTGCTAAATTAATTAATTATTCTAGTACAACACGAGAGTAGCGCGTCAGAACACGCGGCCACCGAAGTGGGTCAGAAGGTTCTTTATTGCAAACATTGGCTGAAAGACACTGTCAACTTATTTAAAAATTGTTATTGTGTGCTTAGTAATACTATATTATCAATAAAAAGTTTTATAAAACGCTTCTAAAAAAAGCTTCATGCCACTGTTTGCAATAAAGAACCTTCTGATAGCTGTTACTTACTTCCTCTCCCAGCGTATAAGGAATCTAGTTACGTACAAAGGAATTGCTACAAGAGCGCATTTCACTACAAGAATGACGGGCAGGGTTCAAATCCCTCTCTAGGTGTCATATCGCTCTCTCTTCACAAATATGTAAGGGCAAATCCCCATTAACTCGGTTTTTTATTTGTAAATGCATTGCTAAGATTGTTAGAAGCGTTATGATATGACAGAAATGTGTGCAGTGCATTCGTATTTGAATGATTACTAAAAATTTTCATTGGTGGCGACCAAGTTTATCGTTAATAATTACAGTAGGTATGTCACTAATATGACAGAATGATTATTTGTGCACAAAGCTTTGCTGTGAATACATCTTAAAATTTATGGTCAAAAAACGGCCTTTTCAATGAAGTTTTTTTATCCAAATGTAATTTTATATTTCAACAATGTTCAGTATCCTATTAACTATTTATCTCCATTAAGGTTTAATCAGAAATGATCCAAGTACAATAGTATTCGTGTAAATTTATTATTTCTAGACGACTATATCAAGGAGTTAATTGACATGTTACTAATCTAGAGAGGAGGAAGATGTCTTAGAGAAAATTTGTAGAAGTTTGAAAAACAAGCCCGATTGCACTAATCCTAGGTTATAAGCCCTAGCACCAAGGGAAATGCAAGTAAATTACCTTTAACTTCGGGTTCTTAAACTGTGAGTAATGATCCTTCCAGGCGACGCGAAAAAGATTCTGTGAGTAGCATCAAACCCTGACAAACGCGATTAAATTAATACAGTATTTACTACAGAGCTATAGACAACCTTTAACTCTACATTTTGTTTAGTTTATTGCATAAATAAATGTCATTCGACCTGATTACACAATCACAATTTTAATAATACTAATAATTGATTATCTGCATATGTAAAGTTTATACGAATGTAATGACTAATATTAAATATAAAGGCGTGTATGCAATTTTTTCGCAATAGATTTGTTAATTATTTATATTTCTCAGTTGATCCCAAACTGTTCAATAACTGACAAAAGAGTATAAAAAAACTCAACATAACTTAACTATTACTACCCGAGTTCGCTAATAATCATAATATTGTCTTATAAAAGAGGTCACCAATAAGATGTAACTTTGACAACTTGGCCTAATTTACAATATGTCTTAAAGAACACCATTCAATTACTGTGGTTTATCCTTTTACTCTTCCAATTTTATCGATAAAGGCTCATTGCAAAGCTTACTCCCTCTCAATATAGCTCTGCATTATTCAGAGTCACAATTTATTAGTAATAAAATACGGCAGAATATTACGTTCTAGGTAAATGCATTAGTGGCTTCTAATTTCCCAGGAGATCTTATTGAAATATTTAAAAAATTAAAAAGCATGTAAGTTAATTAGGCTCATAACTTATACTTTGTAATCTACAAATATAATACGTTGTGTGATGGATGAATGAGTCTTGCGTGAAAGAACCGGTGATGTTGGGAAAAAAATTGTAGAGAATACGTGGGACGACGTAGACGGGTGGGATTAGGTGGGCAGTTGGCAACGTGAATCATCCTTGAGGTATGATCGGATATGCTGGGTATGATTATCTATCATCTTTAACCAGTGGTGTTTAACCATTTTATTTCGCTTACCCCCGGATATGATTATTTATCTTCAACTTTCTACCCACCAGGTTGTTTGGGGTATAATAAAAGCTATACATATCTTAAATCTAAAAATAAAATTAATTAATTGCCAAATTATGTATTAAATATTAGGTTTTAAATTAGAATATGTATATATATATATATTCTTAAGTTACGTACCCCGGATTGAAAACCACTGCGTCTATACCAGGCGTGACCATTCCGTTTGATCAAAAGGGCCACATTTGAAATGTAATACTGATAATTAATTCCAACTTAGTATTACAAAATAAAGTAGAGCCCTATATAAAACAATAAGATTATACTGCGTTTTAAACTGCTTTAGGATTGAGGTCACCGTAGCTAGAATGTGGAAGGAGGATTGTCATATGCTCGACCAACCCGTGAAGGCTAGTTGTCATAGCAACCGATGCACGTTGCCAGATTTCTTGTCAGTCACTGGGTATACTTGCATAGTATTAACGTGAAAACTCCCGCTATGTAGCAACTATGCTCCCCAACCTAACCACCACGCGGATACTAAAGCAGTTTAAATCGTAGTATAACCAATGTAAAGTAAAGAGAATCGAAGGTATCACCAGTACACAAGCCAGCGTGATACATACAAAAAGCTATATGGGAGCCAAACTAATCTCTTAAAAATCAGGTGACATTTGGAAACGTTGGTGTAGATTTTTAAAATGTTAATGCCACTACCCCAATTATTTAAAAAATAAATATGTATTTCTGGCTGTCTTCGTATTAAAATATAACTGCTGTGTAATGGGGGACGTGAACAATTGCACCGTTGTTTTTCCTATCACGTAGAAAAAGAAACGATTGTTTGTTCATAATTAATTTAGTTAAACTTGATGAAGGATTGGGAAGGAGAAGGCATCACAGAACTATATAAGATTAACAAATAAGTTTATTAAAAAAACATATTAAGTTTATTAAAAAAACATATTATAAGAAATAGGATTACAGATGATAGACAAAATTTCAAATTAAATATTTAACGATAACTTTGTTCTGTTATCGAGTTAGAAAACATTAGGTTGGACGACTAGGTATTAATACTATGTAAACAAGAAACCGACGCAGGTTAGATAGAACTTGTGGTTAGTTTAATAACTCTAGGAATAGAGACAATCGCTCTTACTCGAACAAAGACGTGTCTGTCGCAACCCTGCAACGGTAAAAAGGGCAGTTAAGGTTCAGAGAGTATATTAAAAGACAATCTAGCCATACTGATACCGGACTAATACCTGAACAGTCTAATAATGAAAAATAGTAAAATAATAGAAAATAGAAACATAGCATCAAACCCTATATTTTTAGAGTTACTAACCCTAATACTATTTAAGCTAGCGAGCTAGTACTACCCCTCATGGAGAGCTACCAAAACAACAATGAATGATATCCAATAAGAGGAGCTTCCATTTAACAAAAAAATAGATGGCTAACAACCAGGCATCTACACAGATTTTTACTATGGCCGGTCATTTTCTAATGAGTACTGCCAGAGCAATCAATAGTAAATTAATTCATTTACCCATAATAAGTGCTTACAGAATCTAGTAGAAACTATCTTTGAATACTTAGATAAATATGGTGCCTGAAGGGGCTGAAAGAAAGCATTATGCTCACGGGCCACTACTTCAATCTAGTAGTGCTTCCACAGGTTGCTCACCGCAAATAGCTACACAAAAAGGGTGCAATCAAGAATACAAACAGTCGCTGACCTAACTAGGTCCTAGACGAAAGTGTTTGATGATCTGATTGTAGCCATAAATAGATTCTAAACATGATCATATCGTTTAGGGTGTCATCAAAAATATAACGTTGTTTTAAGGACTTAGAAAAGGAAACCAAATCCATGGATTCAGTATACTCATCACCTGGTCCTACACATATGTAGAGCATAGAACCCTCGTATTTAAACTATGCTTTATGGGCATAGGGAAATAATCGTCAAACTATCTGACCCAAGAAACTATGTCTGATGGATATAGAAATAAAACATCAGACATTCTGACTAAGTAAACTATGTCTGATGGACATAGAAAATAATGCTAGCCATTATTACTAAAGTAACCATGTCTGAGGGACATAGATAGTAACGTCAGATATTCTGACACACAACTCAATGTCTCATAGACATTGAAAATAAAACAAAACATTCTAATACATCAATCTATGCCTGAGGGACATAGATAGCAAGGTCAGACATTCTGACATGATACTCATAGTCTCAGAAGAGGCTTCCTCTGCGACGTGGTGGTGAGACAGATGCCTTACAAATTGTGGCTACCAGTAGTCTTTGGTGCTGAAGTTTAGTGCAGTAGTTCTTCCTCCGGCGATTTATTACAATAGGATACAATAATGTAAGTCCCAGGAAACTCATTATATAGTTACAGAACGGGCTCGGAAAATGAACTACATCATGAGATCTAAGGGGAGAAGGGGGAAGAGTTGAGAAATAACTCCACTTGCTTACTAGCGCTATTTGAATGTGTGGTGAGCAGAGAGAAATGTATTTCTTTTCCTCAACGTGTGCCCTTCGAACAAGACATGACAATGCTTGTGATCTCGAGACGGTCCACTGGGGCAATGTTTCTCAACGCTTGGGTGTTTCCCGGCAACATAAATTCAGTGTGTGTAACTACATCCTATTGGAATAGATTAGCACTTGCTATCTTGTTTTAATTGTCTTTATAGAAATGTAATTATCTTTATTGAATTCTTGATTGTAGATGTCATACTATACAAATGACATGCTACACAGTGACATAATTAAATTCCTCCGAGTGGCGCTACATTTCTATTCTATTTAGAGTGAGACTAACCCTATATTTTTACCAAATATTTGAAAACTTTTATTTGCAATAATGGTGGTAATGTTGGGCTAAGTCAATTTCACGGTTACGGTTGAAAAATATCTGCCCGTAAGCTGTGAGTTCTCAAGTATTTGGTTCCATCTCATCTAAGAAAACAACTCTCAAAATAGTAATAATTCATTATTTATTTGGAGGGGTTGGATTCATCCTCGTCGAGGAAAGAATATAAATTTGTAATACCAACTTCACATTCCAGATTTCCCCGGATTATACTAAATTTCCTAATGATATATTTCCTTGGCGTTTATAAAGATAAGAATAGGATCGATCCCATGTTTGTTTGTTAGTATGTCCACAAACCGCACCAAAATATGGATAGGATCACAATTTTGGCATGCCTGTTTTTGTACGATCGAATCTGGATGAATTCGCATTTACTTTTTTCCTTAGATTGATTAGTTTTGATACACTTTGATAGGATAGTAAATTTGAGTTATTCGAAAACAAAATGCTAAGGAAGATATTTGGTGCCAAAATATATGGGAATACTAGGGAGTGGATTTGGTTACATAATAATAAAATACATACCCTGTACTCATCATAAGAAATTATTAGGATATTCTAGTCTCGTAAATTACGGTAGGACGGACATGCAGTGCGAATGGGAGATTCTAGAACTTTGTTCGGGATACTGACTGGCAAAACCAGTGGGAATAGACCATTGGGAAGAACTAAACCCAGATGAGAGGATAACATTAGAATGTATTTAGATCGGGTGTAATGAGTTGGACTGGATAAAACTAGCACAAGATAGGGGATAGGGTGTAATGAGGTGAACTGGGTAGAACTAGCATAATATAGAGATAGGGTGTAATAAGGTGCACTGGATATAACTAGTTCAAGATAGGGATAGGGTGTAATGAGGTGGACTGGTTAGATATAGCTCATGATAGGTGGAGTATTTTTGTAAGTACGGCCATGAGCTTTCGAGTTCCTAAAGCCATATATTAAGTAAGTAGGTGCTAGGATAGTGTAGAAAATTACCTCTTGTGAACTCAGCTTGGATAAGAAACCTGACCTCTCCGTCATCATTGACCGAGTGCAAGAGAACCCTAACACTGTAGACCACTCGTTCACCGCAGCTCTCTAAGAATACAATGAAATGTTACCAGTGAATAACTGTATCATATCAATTTATAGTTTTTTGATTGCATGTGTACTTGTGTAGTTACATTTCATCTGCTTGCATAAGACATTCCTAATCTAGAAAGTAAAAACAAATATTACCTGCATCGGTGGCCGCATGGCCTAAGGCGGGAATGGGAAACCCTGTGCTCTTTTGAGGTGTTCGGTGTGGCTTTTTCATAAATTCTGTCAACTTAGTATATTCAGTTTTTATAAATTATACATTCTCAAACTCAAATTGTATATCTACAACAGGGTGACCTGGTGGTCTAGGGGTAAGGTGTCAGACTTCTGTGCTGGTGGCCGGGGTTCAATCCTAGGTCCCGGCAAAGATTTATCTGATTATAAAACACTTCCTTCACCTCTGACAAGACATCTTGTAAATGTGAGGAATGCCAGGCCTCCACCGTGGTTCGGATTCCACGTTAAACTGTAGGTCCTTCATTTCATCTCACAATCACCCTACCATTACACATTAGCGTAAGTGCGTATAACCCGAACGGGTAGTAAGACGCGGTGCTAATAATAATAATAATAATAATAATATATCTACAACGCAACAAAATGAAGTGTTTTATTAACTGTTGAGATGTTTAATTTATAGAGTATCATTTTAGAGTGATTTCTTTTAGATTTATTAATCTTTAATAAATGCGGATATAATATATTTCCAAACATCCTTGTCAAAAGATGTTTCTGACAAATATTTTATAGACCTAATTTAGTTATTTAAAAAAAAAGTGTTTCACAATGAATATATATATAATGAAAATGTGTTTTCATTGAATGAAAAGAAAACAAATAGACAAATAAAACATTCGCTTATTTATTGGTTACTAAAACAATAGGCAAACTACGTCTTTATAATTTCGGAAAGATTTACTGTACATGAAATGTGCGGCCTAGTGAGGAATCCATGAAGTAACTTACGGCCTTCAATTGTCTAAAGGTCCCCCACCCCTGGTTTAAAGCGTCACAATCAACTGCCAAATATGGTGAAATCGGAGTTCGAATCTCGGTCGGGTGTGCTGAGGGTGGTTTTGCTTGAATAGTTTTACACTCTTCCTCCACGTAAATACGGGTTCACTTCCTCTAAATTCAACTACATATGCGTACAGCCAGAACGGGTAGTAAAATGCGGTTCCAATAAGGTATAATTTTTAAATTAAGGCAATTTATATCAGTTACATTCAACACATTACATCAACGACCCTCGTTTAATAAAAGTGAAAATGTCCGGTAATTTTCAATATATATTCTTATGTCCATCAAATAAAGATTAGTTTTTATTTCAGCCCCTAACCGTCTTTTACTCATCCAATATACTCAGGAGTAAGAATAAAAAAAAACATATTTGCAGACTTCACAACTTGCATTGTAACAAAGCCCTCACTCAACCCTAACCCTTCTTCCCCTTTTTTTGCCAGAGGGTTTAATTAACACTGTTACGTCACTGTGACGTCCCAAGTCTCTTTTAAACCCCTCCTTATAACCCATCAACCAACCCTTCACCTTTTAACCCTTGAAGTTAAACACACATCCTACTCATTGTAGTATAAATCCACTCCAAAGCGGACTACAGAACTCTCTAACTGTATTAAATACGTCTGAGGTAGGGATTATATTACTCAGCAGAGAGGGGAAAATTTGTATGTTTTTATCATTTTGTTCTCTCTTGTAAAATATAGGGAGATTCGTAGATACATAAATGAAACAAATTTAAAAATACTTTGCAAGTTTTAACGAGCTACCTCTGCTACCCAAACATTGTTTTGTTGTTTGTTTAAATCTCCCTGTTCCAAACAAATTGTTTCTAGTTAGAAAGGTGTTGTCAAATTATTGAGACTAGGAGGCTTTAACTCTAAAATAACTTTATATTCAATTATTTTTTACGGTAATTTAAGACTGCAGTACGTTTTCTACAAAAATAAACATTTGTTTTAACTAGTAAATATACTTGCTTTGGTGGCCGCATTGTCTAAGGCTTCACTCTCGCAATATACTAGACTACTAATAACGGGGGGATCGTGGTTCGACCTCAGTTGGTTCTACTGAGGGTGGTTTTCCTCAATGGTTTCCCACTCACTCTTCACGCAAATGTGGTTAAACTTGTATAAATTAAACCTTCCTCATCTCTAACTTATTAGCGTAATTATTACATAAGCGTATAATTCAAACGGATATTAAGACGTGGTGCTAAAAGAAGTACGAATAAATTTTCCAAGTATAGAATATAAAACAAACGGAAAATATCACATGTTTTGGCCATGCCTTTGGCAAATGTCCTTTATTAAGATTTAAAAAAATTGACATTCCTAATTAATGATGCTATTTAAGGTGGGATGTAAGGGGATGCGAGAAAAAGCCAGTGTTTTGTTATATAAAATATTGCTCCAGTACAAATATATAATTTAGTTGTACTCACATGATGACCTCGAAATTTCTTGAATATCTGTCAAGGGTTTCCTGGATTTTAATCACAACTTTTCTTCATTTAAAAAGTTTCAAACCTAATGCCGCTATGTTTATGACATATTCAACAACTGTCGATATCAACGTGCAAATAAAATTGAAATCTCTGTTTATACTGGATTAATATTTCATTTATTTTAGCCAAACAAATGTTTGGCCATAAAATATGCAAAAACACCTACCCTTTCTCGCATCCCCTTCCACCCCACCTTGACGGTGTGAAAACCAAATAAAGAATATTCTAAATTTTCCTCATGGAGTCTGAGATAACAATATTGGATCCAAACGTCTGCGTGAAGTAAAGTTTGAAAAACGCTTATCAAGAGATCTAAATTTTATCAATTTCAATACTTAAATTAAATACTGAAGTAAAAACTTAGTCGACCTTCCTAGCCACCAAAATCGAGATAGCAACAAGTACTAACTTTTGAAAACTACCATTTAAAAATACTCTCCAAATTCAGTAAATAGAGTTGACCTCACCTTAGGACCCAATGTTAGTGGGTTCACACCCAGCTTTGGTTGACGGAATTTTTTTTAAGCAATAAAAATCCTTAGCACTGATTCCTTCGGAGAGGGCGTAAAGTCATTGTTCCTAAGTCAATTGTTGCATGTAAAATAACCCTAGAAAGTATGTGATAATACCCTTCCCGGCTCTTGGTTATAGAAAATCTCATGTGCTGAATTAATCAATCGGATCAGAACGTTTAGGTTAAATACCTCAAATAAATGAAAAAAATCTCAATATATAGAATTAGCTAGTTCGTTAGCCTGTTGGTGACTGATATTTACCATTTCATCGAAGGTGGGATATGGTTGCGTTCTAGTGATGGCTGTTGGAGGTGTTAGAGAGGGGGTTCATGGGGATGGCTGGTGTAGTATCCCCTAACCCCTTCCCAAACCCATTCCTCTTAGACGCTAATCCTACACTTTCCACGCCTTGCCCATTAACCCCTCCCCCTACCACCATATCGCTTCCCTTACCCACCCAATCCTCCTCCCACCCTTGAAGTTACCTACCAGGAATATCAAATAAACCCCCTAAACCACCGCTTCCCAACTGGTTTCTTACTACCGTCACCATCCGCAAATAAGACCATTTACTAGGGCTACGTGTTCGAGACTTCCATCTCCTTTCCTCTACTCGCCCATTTTAGCTGTCTCTTTTTTCTCTCTCTCTCCCCCCTTCTTTATCTCTCCACACACGTCCGATGACTGCGAACATCATGACCCCTCCCCCTAGCTTTCTCAACTAACACGAGGGACAGGAGCGTTGTTCGCAGGACGAACGAAGGATCGATCTTCTTTCCTTAGAGAGTCAACAAAATAATTTGTCTTACGTCCGATTTCCTCTTTCCTTAGAGAGTCAACTAAATAATTTGTCTTACGTCCGATTTCCTCTTTCCTTAGAGAGTCAATAAATATTTGGTCTTACTCCCAGTTTCCTTGCGAGGATTGGGATATCATCGCCGATAAGATCAATTTATTGTCCGCAGTAAGTGACCGGACGGTCTAAGGCGATAGACTCTCACTACGCTCAATCGACGAGAAGGTCGGAATTCGATTATTTGCCGTGGGAACTAGAGGATCTATCCCGCAACCCCCCACTCCGACAATTACAATTTGTGTTGTGGTTTCTCCTTCCACTTTCCACGCTAATATGGGGGATTTTTTTTTTTCATTTACCCTCCTCGACCCTCTTACTTAGAGTAGTGAAAACACCCTTAATACACCCGGAAGGGAATTGAGTCCCGACCTCCTCATCACTGACAAACTAGACCAAATGAGTTTTTTCTTTTTAAATTAAATCTATCCTAAGGGAAAAACAAACGTTGTGGTTAGCGTGAGCTGAGTAAAGGATAACTTTACTGAGGGTTTATTCTCCACTGACCGGCTTCGCTAGTCCAATGGTTGGAAGGCGTCACTTCCGCAGTTGACTGGACTGCCGATGACTGACGGATCGGGGTTTGAATTCGGGTTGGGTATTTTGACAACTCTTTTTCCTCAGAGAATTTATATTCTCCTCCATGCAAGTGTAGGTACACTTCCTCCAAATTCAACCTTACTTATCCCTAACCCGTTAATGTAATTAATATTTATGAGTTTAACCCAAATGGGTTAGTAAGAAGCGGTGTTAATAAAAGTAAAGGTATAATACTACTGTAGTTAGTGGTTGACAAAGTAATCTCATAGCTATTGTGATTAACTGATTCAGGAGGCTGAGATTCGTATCCCATTCAAGTACCCTGGACGTGACTTATTCATAATGTGAGCTCACATTTTATCTACAAAAGCGAATGCTGGTAGAGCTGCTCATTGCCACTACTCATTCCCATTCACTTAAATCAGAGGTCGCCAAAGTCATTAGAGTTTGGGAGCTACTTTCAAAATGTCAAATTATTTCACGAGCTACCCGGATTAAAAATTTCCCTTATCGCATATTGGATACTATTGTAACCTGTGCATAGGCTTTTCCATCACATGTTTTGTTCAATCGGGTGGTAGGAGGGGTTGGGCTTTGTGGCTTGGACTCGTAATTTTAATGGAAAAATGGAAAAAATGTTAGTATAAAAAGGAACTTTTAATGCTAGAAAATACAAGGTTTATTCATTTTTACTTTAACTTGACCCCTCCGAGAAAAAAGTATTGTAATAGTCAAAATAATCTAACTTGAGATTTAGATAAAGGTCGACGTTTCATGAGCCCTTGAAACCGAAAAAGTGGGCCTCGCGATGCCGTCTGTCTGTCTGTCTTTCTGTCTGTCCCTCTGACTGTGTGTCTGTATATCGGCCCAAAGCCAAAACTCTTTTACGTATCGGGTTAACTCTTGACATCTAGGATTATCATAAGGTTACCCCGAGGATTTTTTGTAATTAATCAAGGAAAAAAAAATATATATATCTATTTTCTTGGAATATACTAACAATTTTTTATTAAAGTTTGTTTCAAGACTTTGATTAACATTAATATCTTGTGAATGTGAGGAATGCCAGGTCTCCACCGTGGTTCGGATTCCACGTTAAACTGTAGGTCCTTCATTTCATCTCACAATCACCCTACCATTACACATTAGCGTAAGTGCGTATAACCCGAACGGGTAGTAAGACGCGGTGCTAAAAATAATAATAAATAATAATAATTAACATTACAAACAAAACGTCAGTTCTCATTTTACCGTGAAAATTACTTTGAGGGCACTTTACATAGGCAAAAATTTACAATTTGGATAATATCTTCGCAACTTTTAGAGAAATAAAATAACATATCTTTTAAAGTTGTATTACTATTAAATATAAACATATTTTAGTTGAAATATATTTGTATAAAACCAATAGTCTCTGAGCTATAAGCATAAGCACACACACACATATATATACTTCCATTATTTTAGGAAAAGCTACATATCTCTAAAATGGATTGAATCCTTTAGTACGACAGTAATTTCATTAATATTTATAATAGCCTTCATATTACCATTAATTATAGCCGTGTGTAATAAAGCATAAAAGCCTATGTGTTACGGCAGTATATTATTATTTTGTGACAAGATTAATATAAATTTTGGATACACAGGGTGTATACATATTTCTGCAATTCCTCTTAAGATCGTGATTTTTTTTTTAAGTTAACAGATGAAAATATAACAAAACAAACGTTGTTTGATGTTTAGTTTATGACCTAGATCAGAGGTAGCCAAATGGTCAATCGTAGCCACTTGTAATCGCCTTGGTAATCGATTAAAAATTCTTGAAAGGTAGAAAATTAAAGAGAATGTAAAAATCATGTTACTATAAAAACAAAAAATGGGTTATTATTTTTGTTTACTATTGAAACAAACAATATAATCCTATAGTTTTGTAGTATAGTGCAAAGGATTTACCTTCTCTAGAGTAGATCACTAGATCCAAAAGCCAAAGGTCTGGTCACTCCTGAGTTAGGGGATACCTTCCAGTGGTTATACATTGACATTACTTACCCAGTGAAGATGGCTTGGGCGTGTAGAGAGATGATGACGTTTGTGTGGCCTATTCGGTCGCCTGACCCCAGTTCATTAGTTCTCTTTCCATGAGACTCAAAAGAACATGTGTAGAGGAGACTGAGAACGGAGGATTTTAAAAAAAAATCCACCCCTAGGCAAAATTATAATATGCACCGACCCCACCCCCATTTTTTTGTCAAGGGTCTTAGGAAGTTTCGGTGGAAATAGGTGTTGGGAAAGGGAGGGGGGAGGCTGAAGTTAGTATTCAAGAAAAGATTTTTACGAAAGATAATCAGGCAGGTACATGCCCTACAGTAGCTTAAGTTAACATTATGAAGAAGGGGAGACTGGTCTCAGCGATTGCAAAGTAAATTATTAAAAACAAAATATTATAATAAAAATAATTTTATCCAAAATGCGCGCCCCCTAAAGCCACTACCCCTAGGCCCGTGTCCAGTGTACCTATAGTGTAAATCCGCTTCTATAGACTGAGGAGGGATGGGACACTTTTCACTTTATGTGATTTAGAAATGTAGCTTTGTATTTATAACACAAGATTTTTTGCACTCAAGAAATTGTTAGGTATTTAATAAATCATTACAAATGTTTGTACATTTTTAAAATTGTAATTATAAAAGGGACTTACTAAATGGTTGTCGGATGTTTTTTGTCTCATTCCTTCCTTACCTAGGGAGGCATGGGACATGGTCAAGGGAGTGTTGAGACAATACATTTTTAAATTTGACCTTAACAGAAATAACACTAGTAGTATCTTACAATAAGATGTACAAGTATAAGCATAATAGGTTCTTCAATTAATCATTCCAACACTACACATATAAAACTCAGTAGTCTCTTATTTGAGGGGAAGATATATGTTAGGCTACAAAATTACCACAACATAACTGTTCAAAACTTAAGTGTGCGTTTGAAATCTAGCACAAAATAAGGGGGCTATCAAACACACATCTAAATCTATCACCTTGTTAAACTATTCTTGGGTTTGGAATAATACCAACTATTTGACTGGTATAATGCATCCATATACATATTTTGAAGTGTTGCGGGAACCTCCTAGCAACTTCACTAAAGCAAATGCTACTTGTTTTAAGAGGTTAGGGTTTTGTTTAGGATCAACCACTTCTATTGCATACTCTTCAGCTGACTCTTCTGATGAAGGTGCTGTTGGTTCATCAATTTGAGATTCTTCAGATTCTGTATTGTTAACTAATTTAAGAACATTTTTTTTTTCCTTTTTACTTACATGTGGCTTAGGCTTATGTTTGGCTTCCATTTGTTCTATTTCCCATGTTTCAGGAGTGTCTGTCAAAATGCGACTTTTCCCGGCTTAGCTAGTGATTCAAAATCAAATTTTTGTTTTATAAAAATTCAAATAGGCTTGACCTATATTTAGAAAATAGAGCTAATAGTAAATCTCATATGAAAGCTATTGAAAGCATTAAGATGTAGGACTTAGTCTTTTGTATAGGTTTATCCTTTAAACTTTTAAAAAATAATCATGCTTTCGATAGGCCTACCTTATTTTAAAGTTATTAATTGAGTAGGCCTATAGAGAATTCCTATATATAATAGCACATACCTATTATGTAGGCCTTACAATAACCTACAAATGTAAGTGAGGGATGGAACAAAGCCGTCCCATGCCTCCCCTTACAGTGTGTCCCATAACTCCCTATGCAGACTATTTTTAGATTTTAAATATGTTGGAACGATATAAATAATATTTCCAAGATTCCAAGTTTGATATACATAGTTGATATTCTAAAGTATAACTTACGGTATATAGTTACTTGGTTTTGATATTAGTGTTTTATAAATAATCTGTAATCCTTAACTTGAAAATCCAGGCCCTTTCTTTTCAAATTACTAATTAAATAACACACTTTAAACTTTTATTGTAACTGCACAAACCAAAAGGTCACGATATAGGCTATGACAACAACAACCTTTGGAGGGCAAATAAAATCAGTGGTGCCAACAGTTATATTTTAGATCTCACTGTCCTACCCCTCCCACTGTTCCATCTCTTCCCAGTCTCCCATACTTAGGTTTTTTAGCATCACATCTTACTACACATTTGGGGATCAGGAACGTTATATTTAGAGGAATTGTAGGCCTACCAGCTTTCTCGTAAAGGGCGAATGGAAAACTATTTTATATCCTTTCTCTAGTTAACGGTGTCCTCTATTATTAACCCTAAAAATCATATATGATCGTTGCTTTAAATTTTCGGATTGTTTTATCATAAGGGATTGCGTGAATTTGTTTAAATAAAATATATATGTATCCTAATAGTAAGTGAAGCCAAAGGTCATGTATCCGGAGTGGCGCGTGCACTCGGATTATCGGCCGGTTAGTGACGCCATCTCGTTCCATCTGGGAAAAAGCATTTGTAATAATGGAGTCGTAAAGTGTTATATATTCATGTTCCTTCCCGTATAGAACTCTTCAATAAAGCGAGAAAAAACTATATATTTTTTTCGTGTAGGTATTTTAGATACTTTTCAGGGGTCTCTTACATACCACAATTATTATTGATATGAGACCAGTTCGATGTTTTTTCTTTCCCTCCAAAGTAAGTTGTGTACGGATTTTCATCGTTAGTTAAAAATCCGTCCACATCGGATGAGTTTAAACTCTTCCCGAATATTGGGCTCTGAACCTAGCACTTGATGACAGAATCACCGAGGTAATCTATTTTGTTATAACATTTTTAGATTTTCTAAGTTTCGTACATTTCTTGAAAAGATATAAATAAGATTGAATGAAATAAGTCACATCC